>JACXGK010000285.1:70000-128074 GCA_016801125.1 Novumbra hubbsi
CTCCCCCTGAAACCCCAACACCCACCAAACCATCCTCCCTCTGCAATCTCCTCAATCTCCTGAAGGGCACTAGGTCAGACCAGTTGTTTGCAATTTATAGTGGCTGACAAGGGAATCAATGACCTTTTTTCATGCCAATGACCTGGGTAAGATAAACAGCAGCTTATCGTTTTACCTGAAATTGATTGAGACCAAGCAAAATGTAGATTGATAATGCCTTATAACAATTTAAAGTTAATATCTAAAGGAGAGTTACAACTTTAAGAAAAGATAAAGAGTGAAAGAAACTGTGCTTGGTTACATACTCCCTTTGCCCAAGAATTTAAAAGACTTCAGAAACCTAACATTACTGAAACTGATCCCCAGTCATGAGATACATTCAATACTTCATCACAAGGGGTATTTCAATTCATCAGAGATATAGCTGCTCTTAATTTCTATAGGCATACTGAGCAAATATGTTTACCAGATCCGATAACATGAGGAACTCTTCCGTGAATATTAAACATTGTTAGGCACTGGGGGATGAATGTTGGGCAAAGACACCTATGAATTCTGAACTAATGACACATTATTTGTCAATTACCACCTAGACTGGTTTTGCCTACATTGTAAAATTCACTAATGTTTAATTTTGCGTTGTTATCGATAAGACTTATGACGGAGTGGGAGAGTCACTCATCTTTTCAATGTCACCAACATGAATATCCCCCACCTGTTTTACAAAAGTGAGAAGAAGGCATGACTTAAAAAAAATAAAGGGACTTTATTTTCTATCGAATGTCATACTTCTAACCAAGGAGAACTGTGTCCATTTCATAATAAGAAGACAAAATATAACAGGTTTTGAAATAGATTTAATGAGCCATTTAAGGCATTTTGCTTAATGAGGCATTCAAGAGGATTCTTGCTTTTCTTGCCCTTTTGGTTGGTTGACCCCTGGTTAAATTGGGTGAGTATTGAGACAGATCGCTTCTTTTTTGCTCAATAAATTACAAATCCAATCATTTCAGATAGGGACATGAGTCAGACACACACTGTTCCACGTTAGGGCCACAGGCGCTCAAATACAATGACACAAATACACTGCAGACCAAGCTAACACAATATATGAATCAGTCATACATAGAAATGCATAGGTACTTAATAGCAACTATTATAGTAGTGTTAACAAAAGTCAACGCTTGAGTCCGTTCAAATCTTTCAGCATTATTTTTGCCCAGTGATGATGCTATTGCACCGTCTGGGCTTTGTTTTATTAGACCATAGCATCCTCTCTATACCAAGGTATTTGTCTCTCCCTGGTGGCAGTTGATGGTAAACGCAAGCAATGTCAAAGCAATATCTGTATACCAAAATGACAACAACGCTAGTTCAAATGGCCAACTGTAACACGATAACAAAAAGTATATGCCTACCTTGAAAAACGTGGATTTTACACAACACACAAAGCCTGCACAACTTCTTCTGTAATTGTTGTATACACAGTACGAAACAATGAACTGATCAAGAAGGTAACGCTAATATTGGTGGAGTGTTGTTCCCCGCCAAGGATGCAACAAATAGTGCTTCTGATGAACACATTACAGTTTGGTTTTTGCCAGAATGTCAGGCTAACCTTGAGCTGAATCTTGTGTGAGATGATCTCTTGTTGACAGGGATGAAGGAGAGACCAAGAGAAATTCTTCATGCTAGCAGACATTCTTTCTAAGCAGCCAAAATGATGTGTGAAGTTTTTTCTGACTGGGGCGAGGTAAGTACTAGTTCACTTTTAACTGATAAAAATTGTAAAACAACCTGGCCTGCGATACGTTTGTGTTCAATGAAAGATATGTGAAACGGTGGATCCAGTGTCGGAGCAGTTCAAGATAATCAAGGAGTTGAACCAGCAGGTGTGTGATAAAGAAAATGACCATGTCAATAAAAAAATATATATTATAAATTGTTAAAAAAATACGTATATGGTTTCGGAATGCTAAGAAAATATGCCGCAGTAATGCACTGCTATCTTCACATTTGAAATCATAGGAGGGCGACGCAACACACCATAGAGATGTATAGACAACACTTTTCTGTGAGTCGTTATGGTGTCTTTGAGAGCACGAGCAACGCCACTGAGGTGATCTCAACTTTGTAGTGCACTTTAATCTTCACGTGTTGTGTGACCCAGTTAAAACATGTTAAAGTTCTGAATGGAAATATCCAATGCAAATCAAAAATGTGTTGTCCAAGTCCGAGTCCACTATTCATCTTTATGGCTCATACTGAAAGTTGATAATCGGCCAGTTGAAATGAAACCCGATGGATTTGGATAGGGCGTCTGTCTACGTGCTTTGCAACTCGTTTCACCTCTGTGTTTTACTTAAGACAGACTGTCAGGATGCTGCGCTCACAAGCATCTTTTGCCTCTGACAGTAACAGGTGAGAAACACAGCAACTTTTGAACAGATACTATAGGATGGACCAACACTGTTTAAGGATGTACCACACAGAATATTTCTCAATGAATTTACTTTTTACTAAATCATTTAAAACAGTTCAATATACTTCCTATTTTAGATACCAGAAGGTTATTTAAAAACAACATGAAGTCAGGATTTTTTCAGATGCTGAGGAAGAAGAAGGAGGTGAGTTCATTTCTATTTCTTTTCGAGTTGAAAGGTTTTCTGATGTTTACAAATAGGTATGTTATTCCAAGTTTATTCTGTTGAAACTTATTTTCTATTAGTGCTTTTTTCTTTTTAATGAGAATTGAATTTCTCTTGCCCATTGAATGAAAATATCTGTCCTGCAATTCTCAAATGGATTTAAAACCAAACACATAATCCAGAGTAAGTAAGATGTCCCTCATTCTGACACCTACATTTCTCTCAACAAGCTGATTCCTCTGATTGGCTTCATGGCGTTTGCTGCTATAGGAGCTACCTCTGCCTCCCTCTACTTCCTCTTCACGAAGACCGATGTCATGTGAGCTTTTATGATTTTAAAATACGGTACTTTCCTAGACCCAAATTAGTCTTGTTTTTAGTTTGAATTCACTATTGTTATTCCAGCAGAATGTTTAATCTAGATCAGGGTTAAATGCAATTTCTTACTGTTAAATTGGAGTCTATTTCCTTGTCATCATATTGTTTACCTTTGTCAAATAAACCTGAAGTACTAGCCTGTCATGGTCTAGTTTTGGCATGATTACGTTTTCGCTTATCAGTCTCTGACAGGCCTGGCTGTTTAGTAATCTTATATTTGGTAAAAGAGGAATAGGCAGATGTATTCGGACTTACATTTTAATCATAATTTCTCTAACTGTTTTCAGTTTAAATAAAAGCAGAAACCCTGAACCGTGGGAGAAGCTGGACCCATCAAAACCACAGAAGGTCATTGATAAACACAATTTGTATCCCTATCTGTATCTATTATGTTGATGTAAATAGCATCCATAGCAAACTCCTCTGTCGTTTGCTTTGTTTGGATGCCGTCTATACAAAACATTCTAATGACTTTACACATCATTTATAATAGATGACCCTCGATGCTGATGAGGGTAAGGGTATTACTTTGGGTTTGGGTATTTGGACCACTTTAAACATTGTGTTTAGTGTCGCAGTGCAGTGGTTCCTCCTCTATTCTGCTGAGTCACAACAACAGAGCAGCATTGCCAAATAGAATACACTCATTGTGGGCGGGGTTTTCTTTGTCAAGACTTGCTCTCCTTGCTTGGCAACTGTCGCCTAATTAAATGTCAACTGTCCCCTGCTCTTAACGTCCGTTTTCACAGTTGATTCTTTGTGTGAATAAATTCATAAAAAGTGGAGGGGCCAGTAGTGTCACATGATTCCGTGACTTAACTGTGTGATTCGTTGCCGTTGGAAGTAGCCTAGTGTCGGGGTGTGTCAGTGTCAACGTAAACGGCCACATCGATGTAAAAATCGAACTATGAAAATGTCACTCTTTTGTAAACAACATTTAAAGGGAATTCATCCCAACACTAGGGTTTATTTATAGAAACATCAACAGCTGTTCTTTTCTCTGTGGAGGTTTTGTGTGAGTGACACTGTGTTTCTCCCATTCTGCAGCTGATTACTATCAACCAGCAGTGGAAGCCCATTGAAGAGCTGGAGCTGGTCAAAAGTATGACCAAGTGATATTCATGCTTAACTTTATCTCTGCTCACTCTCTTTCTCTCTCTGTTCCGACATTTCTGACCTCCCCTCCCTTTTCGTAAATCCTGACTGGAACATCCTGAACGTGAGCTCTCCCGACTGCAGCCTGCCAACTTATGTGTCACTCAGTGTGTGGAAATGCTGCTGGGGAATTCCTGTGTTTCCATTCCTTCCTCGGTTGAGGACATCCACAGCAGTTGGATGTTGCCAAAAGAAAATAAAAGCATTAGTTTGTGCCTTACATCAGCTTTTTGTCTGGCCTAGAGGTGCACATCGTAAGCATAAATGTGACTAAATGTTTGCGAGATGTTGTGTTGGTCAGTGTGACATGCGTTGTTCAACGCGCGTGTGTGTCTGTTCTCTGATGAGTCACCATTAACATGGGGTTTATTTGGGTTGGGCTCCTTGTGGGACATCGAGGGACAACCCTCCGTAACCCTGAACCTTCTTACTGACTTAAATCTTGCCCTCGTAGAGCTTCTGATTATAATGTGGCTGACATTACCCGTGGATGTACAAGGGTTATTTAACTAGTGGTTGAGCCTGGACGCTCTGTGAGACCAGTTTTTATATGTCTAAACATTAACAATGGGTGAGTTATTCTGTTGTGTAATGTTGATCCCCGGCCTCTGTAGCCAAATGGCTTGCTGATTGAAATAAATCAAACAGTTGTCTTTTTGTCTGTTTTAATCTTCTGGTTTTCCATTCCCTCTCCTCGATGGGTAGAAAGCTAGGCGACAGAAGCGTTAGCTACTTGCACCCATCAGACTCGGTGACTTCATCTCTTACCAGGAAAGAGAAAAGGATGCATTAGTGAAGTGTATAAACAGTAACACAGAACCACATCCTGTGACGGCCACTCCTCCTGTCATATGACCAGGAAGTCTACCTCACTGTGACCTTGAAGCGCTCCACTCCATAACCAGGGTGAAGTCTCAAGAGCACTGACTGTTCTCTTTTTAACATTTAACCCTTTCAAAATGGTCACAGTGGGCTGAGTGCAGTGGTACAGTGTGATGATTCTCATGAGTTACAATTTCCATTAAGGCGGTGGTTATAAAATATCCCTGGTCTGAAGGTAATGTAAACAAGAAGACCCATTCATCCAACTTCACGGCCTTGTTGTGTTGCCTGGGAACAGTTGTGATGGATTCTGAATGTGGTATATTTACCAATGCCTGAGGGGCTGGCATATGACGGTGCACATTTCCTCAACACTGTCAAGGGCTCATGGAGATGATTTCAGTCTTACCTAGTTACGCTTTAGCAACTTCATTCGTTAGATCTGATTACTGGAAGCTCAACCAACATTGTTGTCCATCGAATGCGTTGGTGGTAGCCTGTACTTTCTGCTTGAGCAATGTGATAAGATGCGATAAGCTTTTGCAATGTGGCGATCCTAAAGGAGTGCAGAAAAGGGTGTAACTTTACTATGAAACTTAAAGTGTTAAATACAGCGTATTAGTTATTTATTTATGAAGCATGTACATTTGTGTGTCAGTAAGCAGTCATTTCAACAAGGAATGGAACCGACTTGCCAGTATTCCATCAGCTTGCCATTCTTAGAGGATTGATGCCACTTCTATGGCCGTGATCCTGATGTACTGCAGGTGATTTCCCTTTGTCAATACTAAATGTAGACTTGCAGCTAGGGAGTAAAAGTTGAGGCCATGGCTACACAAACCTCATCTATCCATTGACATATATTCACTCTGACAATCCGAATGGAGCCTTCGTATAACATACCGTTTGCCCAGAAGTTTCCATTTGGGTAAGACATCATACTTCTGGCAGGTACACCATACTACAGACAACTACCCCACCTAGTGGCCAACGTGTTATATATCAGCGAGACGGGACCTCACCATCCTGCCAACTCTAGGAGCAGAAAACACCTCATACAACAGTGGTATGTAGGTCAGCACCATATGACGTGTGTGCGTCTACCTCGCCTTGTGGTTTTAGCTGCCGCTGTCTTCTCTGAGTACGCTGAAGCTTCGGCGTGGGGATTATGCATTGGGTTTGAACTCACCAGTTTTGTTGTGAACTACACTGATGAGCCTAAACATTAAGACCCCCCCCCACCCCGCCTACTATACTGTTGGTCGTGTGCGTGCCGCCAGAATAAAGCCGACCCGCCAGGGCGTGAACCCAATACGACCCCCGGGGGGGTCTTGTGGTATGTGGCGCAAAGATATCCGCAGCCGTGGATCCTAACTGTTTATCACGTTCCTCAAACCATTCCAATGTGGAGCAGTGCGGCAGGGCGGGTCGTCCTGCTGAAAGAGGCCGCCGCCATCAGGGAATACCACTGCCATCAGGGAATACCACCGCCATCAGGGAATACCACAGCCATCAGGGAATACCACTGCCATCAGGGAATACCACTGCCATCAGGGAATACCACTGCCATCAGGGAATACCACTGCCATCAGGGAATACCACTGCCATCAGGGAATACCACTGCCATCAGGGAATACCACTGCCATCAGGGAATACCACTGCCAAGGTGGGGGGTCCCTGGCATGCGGTGATGTTTAGGTAGGTGGTATGTGTCCAATTGACATGCGCATGAATGTCTGGACCCAGGGTTGCACAGAGCATGGCCCTCCCGCCATCAGCGTGTCGTCTCCCCACATCCGGGTGCCATCACATCCCCAGGCATGATGTAAAAAGCACCCAGAACTCGTCGGCCCAGGTGACCTTCTTCCACTGCTCCAAGGTCCAGTGCTGACAACCTACGCAGGCAGGGTGCAACGCCCTGTGTCGTGACACGCTCCTCATCGGAACTGCATGTGAACCCCCCCTCCTTGCCACCATAGACCTCCACGTGCCTTGGGCCACCCTGTCGGTTGGTACTGACCACGACTGACCCTGGAGCTTCCCTACAAGCCCCCGTTTTAGAGATGATCCGGCCCGGTTGTCAGCCCGTAACAATTTGGCCCTTGTCAACGTCGCTCAGGATTTTACTCTGGACCATTTGTCCTGCATGCAACACACTGAGTGTGATAACCGATTGTTCGCTTACCGTCTATTAGGAGACGCTTAGCTTTATTAGATTCACCTGTGAGTGGTCACGTTTTGGCTCAGTGTGTCAGGTACTATTGCAAGAAGGTACTTCTTGCGATGTAGGTGGCAACATCTGACTTCAGAACACCTTGTTCTACATTGTACACATTGCCTCTAAGCAACTTGGCTTTGGGAAGGAATGGGCCCATTCAATTAGGGGCCTTTTATTACTAAAATGGTTGATAAATGGAATTATTGAACCTAGATGGCATTGCTGTGGCATATATTCTATTCAGTCAAATATCTCCAATTAAATTTGTCTGCATTCCAAACTTGCAATTGTAAATAATTGACTGCGGTGGTTTCCAATCAATCCTTCAAGCCCGAAGCTTTAAAAACCCACCCTTCCCTGTTACTTCTCATTTCTAAGGTATTTTGTATTCTGTTTTGCTGCAACCAACCTGCAATTTTGCAGAGCAACTATCCAGGCAAAGAATTTGTATAGGGTTTTGTCTTGAGGGCCTACGTTTAACACAAAAGAAACTCTTTCATACTACTGGGATGCAGCCAGAGAGAGAGGATCAGGAAGGGAGCATCTGTGTCAGCACAGCCAGGTGGAATTGGCCCTCGCGGAGTGCAGACACAGCAACCTAAACACAAGGGCACAGAAGAGGCCAGTCCTGTGTTGCTCCTTAGGGAACACACAGGTCCTGCTTCATTTGTGTGGGCTATTCCATACTAACACATGTCTTTCATAAGTTCTATGTGGGCGTTGCAAAAAAATGAGTAACTAAATACCTAACACGGAGTTACTTCAAAGTTTCTCGTCTAGGTTTACACTAGGCAGCTGCTTGGTGTGTGGCTACTGTAACGGGTTGTTTCCCCTTGACACATCCATGCACGTTTGGTATCAAACTGCCCGCTACTGAAACTAAGACCAGTGAACTGGCAGAGCGCCAGAAAAAAGGTGACTGTGACTAACGTCCTTATTGGACACGATTAACGAATTGATATCCAGCGTCCATTAGAAGCTATAAACTATAATTACCTTGAGGCTTTAATTGGAGATGCATTACATGGATGACGGTTTTTTGGGGGGGCAATTATGTGTTTAAGCAATAGATCCCAGGTATGGTCACCTCACCCCGGTGGGTAGTCAGTAGGGTTAATAGTGCAACAGGTCAGCTGCTAGGGACCCAAAGGTCAGCTGCTAGGGACCCAAAGGTCAGCTGCTAGGGACCCAAAGCTTTGTCCTCAAAACAGATTTAAAAAACAAAATATGATGAATAACACACAAGATGTATGTTGGCTGACGTGGTAAAATAGTCCCATGCGACAGCATGAATTACATTTAAAATAAAATAACGGTTATCTGTTAGATTTAAAGATGGGAAGGTACGGGGATATTTGCAGAAGTTCCCTGCATAAGCATAAACATTTAAAGCCCTCAGATCTTCCACATAATGTACATGAATGTAGAACACAGCATTGAGGATCTCTGCTTTTGAGTAATGACCTGACAGATCTGGGCTATTTCCCCCGGGCAAGAAGTCCTTTCACAGTGCTGTGCATTGAGCTTTCCCACCTGAAGTTGATAAACACACGCAAACACAAAAATTTTACATGGTCCACATTTTTAAGGTTTTTGAGGACTCTAGTGCAACTGACCAACAGTTTTCCAAACAAACTTGCTGGCATCCATAAAATATATCTTTTTAAGATGTACAATAAGGGCCAGTAAGAAAAATATTTGATTTTAGTATTTTATGTATTTTGAAATACCGCACCATTTTGTGTATAAATCATAACTGTTTCGTGCGCTTGTATTTAGTATAAGAATAACATGTTTAAGGTCACAGAATTGTAACATTTCAACCACTACAAATAGGGAATATGTGGCCCCAAATTACTAAATGTTTTCCAGTCATTATTTTTATGTTTTAAAAAGGCACACAGGGGTGTGCTATATGGCCAGTATAACACAGCTAAGAGCATTTTAAGCATGACTCATTGTTTGCTTGTCTGCATGCAGCACTTAGTTGAATATTGGCCATAAACCACAAAGCCCAGAAAAGCTTAATTGCTATTTTTAAAACCAGATCAAATCAATTAATATTAGTCAAAGTAAAAGTCTTTATTGTCAAATGCACAGAATAACAACATAATTCTGAGCAATGAAATAGCTTTTTTGGCTCTAAGTCACCTATGCATTTGTATTAAGAAGTTATGTAAAATGAAATGTCATACTTGTAAAGGATAAAGGCTTTGAATGACCCCGTTAATAATGGTTTTTGTTCTTTTAATGTCTAACAAAAATGGCACATTACTAGATATATTAGCAAGTATTTGGAGTTGTTGCATCTACCAATTTAAGATTTTTTCATTTTGTCTCCAGCTGCGACTGCAACTAATAGCTAGATCTTTGCTTACAGATAAGGTAATAATATTGAAATTTGTTAGAGTGAAAATATCTTTCTCAACAAATATTTCTGTGGATTCTACTGACCTACCATTTGAATTTTAACCTCACCATTGTAAACCTCAAACCACCCACAGACAGGAGCAGTCATTGGGTTGATCAGAACAAGGTCGAGCGAATCCTGACACCACCTTTGGTTATCCGGTTGGTCCATTAGGAGAGAGCGAAACATGTTTTCACACTTCACACTGTGTAAAATCTACAGGGCACAATAAATCACAATGGTATAAATGTCATACCAAATAAAAGTAGGAAGTCTTGGGCACATTGTTTCATTGCAGTTTCATTACTGTAAAATAGAGAGTGTGCACTTGTGACAATTTGCCCCGTCAGCAGGCTGCAGCAAGTTTTCACACTACGTAAATGGATTGTCAACACATACGAACACACGTATTGTATAATAAACACCCGGAATTTTGAATTCTTTTTTATCTATGCGTCTTTGCATTGGAACTGTCTTTTTGTGTTCGATAAGCAGTTGTTTGCACTAACCATTCCGACCATCGTTTCCCACAACCGCAACCCTGGTTCCTTGGCTTGGACACACCAAACCGCTCACGCTGTATACAATGCAAAATACTTACAGACCAAGCGGACCCAGTCAGGCCCTTGGCTGGTGACGGTCCGTTGGTAGGCCGGCATATGAGGTGCACTTCAGGGTTCGCAGCGACATAGAACAAGGCTCTACTTAATTCTCAGGGAAGTGAGCTTAGTGCACTCCTAGATAACCCCTTTCTTATATTTCACACTAAACGTAATGGCAACAAACGACCCCCTCCCATTGTTACGGGGGGTGTTTGAGCATAGCCCCTGGGAAACAACATTTTAAACTGCTCAACCGGCCTTGTACCAACAGTGACACAGCATCTTTTCCCTTGCACATCAGCCTCTGTGCTTTCACAGTCCTCAGAGATCTAAAGGAAGCCTCTTGATTAGTCCCAGGTGAAAACCATTAGTCCCAATAGAGATGACTAAAGAACTACGGGGGGGTCAGCACTCCACTACACTATCGACAATGTTATGAAAAATTATTCCCCCCAGAAGTGTGACTGAAAAACGGTGACTTCTTTTTTACTGTGGTAAAATATCTTTAACAATTTAACAGTCTTTAGCATTTTGGAATTTTAAGTAAAATAAAGAAGTAAATAATAAATTCATGGCACTTTAAAGAAATATATTTTTAGCACTGACCTTTTGAGCACTGGCCCCACCAAGGGGTGGCCATGGCTTCTACCATCGCTGGCCCCTGCACTGGCCCCACCAAGGGATGGCCGTGGCTTCTACCATCGCTGGCCCCTGCACTGGCCCCACCAAGGGGTGGCCATGGCTTCTACCATCGCTGGCCACAGCACTGGCCCCACCAAGGGGTGGCCATGGCTTCTACCATCGCTGGCCCCAGCACTGGCCCCACCAAGGGGTGGCCATGGCTTCTACCATCGCTGGCCCCTGCACTGGCCCCACCAAGGGGTGGCCATGGCTTCTACCATCGCTGGCCACAGCACTGGCCCCACCAAGGGGTGGCCATGACTTCTACCATCGCTGGCCCCAGCACTGGCCCCACCAATGGGTGGCCATGGCTTCTACCATCGCTGGCCCCAGCACTGGCCCCCCCTCACTAGTCACATGTGCATAATATGCCTCGGAGCAATATAGCCACATTATTATAACCTAATTGATTAGCTTGGTATTTGAATAACAAACAATAGGTATCTCCCAGTGCTGCCAAGCTAATGCTAAGCTTGACTAGTTACCCAATGAAGAAGTTGGACATGGAGTTAGCACTTTCTTTCTGGATACGCAAACATATTAAGTTAATGTTGGCTAGGCTAAACATATGTAACTGGCTAGTCTAACTTAACCCAATGGACATAAAAAATAGATATGTAACTAGATACACATAAAACTAGATATGTAACGTTTTTTACACGGGTTGTTGCCATTGGATTTAGCTGGTTTTATTCATTTACTTGTTTGCTGGGTCTAAAAATTGCTTAAAATGTCCTACATGCGCGTTCATGTGATTTTTAAAGACATACCTCGCTTTCAATCAAACTCAGGCTGGGGGGAGTAAAGGGAAGAATTTGGGGCGCATTTTCTCATGGTTTTTTTTATGCCTGCACAAGCATACCCAGACATTTAACAGATCGCACCAACACCAATCATGCAGAACAGAACTGGATAGTTTTACTGTACTGACATGACACAACAGGTGCTGCCGAAGCCCACGCCCATGGAAGGCCGGACAGGTTCAGCATAGGTGGCACCTGGGCTCCTACTCGTTTCTCCTTACTCCTGACTCTCTACTCCAACTTCCTTCCCAGGCCTGGCGAGCGTGATGGTCTTAATGCTCCGAAGGCACCGTACACTGTTGTGCTTCAAGCGTGTGTCATGTGACCAGATGCGCGACTGTGCCTGTCTTAGGTTGTCCCAGTATCACAGTTAGGATCTTACCCGTCTTTGGTTTACCAGCCCTCTTCACTGGCCACACTTCAGGACTCATAATGGGAAGTGATTGTCACTCAAGTCCCTTGTGTCAATTGTCCCACCACACCGCCATGTTGCTCAGGTTTTAATTATTTTCTGAACATTACCTAGTGCAACTTTATATCAAACATGTATGGCTGGCTTTACCTTGTCTTGTCTCCCAGCGAATCAGTGCAGCCTGGCTATGTATTTACTTATTTTCTTTCACGTGAACTATTATGGAAAATGTACTTGATTGATTATGATTTTAAATAGCCAAAATCATGTAAATCCAGATTTATACAGGATTGTTTTAAAATAAAAAATGTCCCATATCAGTCTATGCAGATCAGATAATTAGTAACATTAACTATAAAATAAGTAACCAAAGTATTATTAGGTATTATTAGTAAGGTTATTGATCCCTTAACTCTCATACTGACATTGTTTTCAACTAGCCTATATACCACAACAGAGTAATAGAATTCCTGATATTTAGTTATGGGGCTTTTGTTTTGGTGTGCCAACCCAATATTTTCAATGGCCCTGTCTGGCCCACTCCTATTACCCATATTCTGTGGGTGCAGCTGGTTTTGCGAGTCAGTTTGTCTTTCCACATTTGGATCAGCATATCCCAATCTTAAACTCAACAAGCTAAATCTCATCAAAAACCTGCAGTCCTGATAATAGAATATTATCCAAACCAGATGTTTGCATAGTAATGTATACAGTGTTTTCACACTTTTTTAGGTGAAAAAAGATATGTCATTGAAATACTTTTAAATTAATTATGAAGGAAATTTTCCAATTTAGCACATATAACCTTTTATTGTAAGGTATCCTTGATTTAAATAACATAATAAATAATAAAACGCAAGAAAGTGGTCCATCTCACGATTTGCAGCCTCCGCTAAAACGCGGCTGGATGCCATCTGGACCACGTGCATGTAAACCACGCCCGTCTAAAACTCCCGGAGACACTAAGTCCATGGAGCTGTCCTACCACAGTCTCCAAAAAGCTTTCTGAAAGGACGAAGTTAAGGTGAACGACAGAAGAATGTCACGCGAGATTATGCATGGAAATCCGTTTTATCTCCGGAGTAGGCATGCCATATTCTGTATTAATTATAATTAAACTATTTACTACACCTACACCTCGAGACATGTAGGTTGGCAAACATATATTTAACTTTGCCTTGGTGATGATGCTCGTGGGGCATGACTGTTCTGGGAATGATGTTCGGCTGGTTCGTCAACTCAACATGGGCATGAGGATACAACCCGGGATATGTAGCGGAGGGCCCGAGCAACGAGGATGTAAAACTGGAGACGTAAATGAAAATATTGTTTGTCTGCAGTCTCAGGATGAAACGGGGCGGGTGTGTCCTGGCAGCCCAGCACTGGCGACGGACACGCGACTGTCTTCTTGTTCCACTGCAGGTACCTTCCAAAAAGCACCTTATATTACTGTTTATTAAAAACGGAGGGTGATGCAATGTTTCTAAGTTTGAAGTGTGCATACTATCGGATATTAACCTATCCGAGAAGAAAACCTATCCGAGAAGAAAAACCTTATAACATTTTAATAAGACTGTCATACATAAGCAAGCATAGATACATATAAGATGTATTACATTGGCCTTATGCATTAAAAAAATGTCTGCAGGTTCCACTCTGAGAGGTTAAACCTGAACATTTGTTAATTTCCCTTGATGACCACGAGATAATTGGTTGTTTCTCAGTTAAACAGCCATACGATTTTGGGTTAACTTTTCATTAGACCTGATGACTTCCATAGTCCTAGATGTAGTCCACTTCCTAGAACACTCCTCCAGATGTAGAGCAGTAAGTCACTTGCAAGTTTTAGCAAGTTCATAATTGGACATTGTTTCGGATGGGAATCTGGCTGAAGGCATCGCTGATTGGTGCACATTATCATATTGAATCCAATAGTTCTATCCGAAAAAAAATATAATCCATGTTGTCTAGATTGTTGTGCACACCAGTCTGTGTTAAATACAATGTTTACACATTTGCCATCCCCCATTGCTTCTGAGGGGTGGTGAAATAGCAGCAATACAAAGGTCCATATTTCCAACAGAAATGTTTTTAGTGATTACAGATATTGCTAAACGGACACTTGCTGCTGAACATGTTACAGTGGTTAGCTGAATAGTAGTAATGCCCTGATCCAGGAAGTGACTTTATATGCCCCAAGTCATCCCAGTGTTGGCATCCACACCTCCCAGTTGCCTCAGAGGGTTTTTGCATATAACTGTACGTACATGCAACTGTTACATATTGTAACATGTGACTCCGTTTTCTGATTGGTGACAAAAAACATCCCAGGGAACCAAATTACTCTCAGATTACAGTAGTGAGTACATTCTTGCACCGCCTTAGACATAGAAGTTTACCTAAAATGCAAAATGTTTTATTTTGTGTGTTTTAGCTGTGAGTGGATAGATGTAACTTCTCCGTAAAAGCTCATTAGGCACTGGAGGCCTTTTGATATTTGTTAGGAAACACAAGAATGTCCTCTAGAGTGGTTAGTCGACTGCAGTGTTAACTAGCAGGACGTTCTGGAATAAATGCAGGTTATGTGGGGAGAATGAAGATGTCCTTGGAGTTTGTGTGTGATGTGATAGTGAGAGTTGCTCTTTTCAAGGTGAACCAATGAAGAGCAATATGTTTCTCGTTCCAGATCGCGAGCCAAGCAGTGGCAGCTACAACGTCTCCACTGGAACTGGGACGTTTTACAGCTGCGTCAGTCAGATCACCATTGGTGAGTGGTGTTCTGTAGGGAAAACGTAGTGCTAATCCCTGTGTAAAAACTGTGCAGTTCAAGAATGATGGGCAATACATTTCAATGTAAAATCCCAACTTTAATGCAATGGTATTTAAATCTGGCATTTGAAATCAGTTCCACTCCATTTATTCATTGCAACTCCCTAATCAGAGTCTTATTTATGTCTGGGAGACTATGTGGGTGCAATGTATCATTGGGTAGAACAGAAAACCAGCAGGCTCCAGACCTTGTTGGTCCTTTCTGTTGTTAAAATTCAAAGGGATACCAGGTCTGTATTGCTTTGTTATTGGCAACCCTGTCACAACCCACAGACCTGGTCACAGACCCACAGACCTGGTCACAACCCACAGACCTGGTCACAGACCCACAGACCTGGTCACAGACCCACAGACCTGGTCACAACCCACAGACCTGGTCACAACCCACAGACCTGGTCACAGACCCACAGACCTGGTCACAGACCCACAGACCTGGTCACAGACCCACAGACCTGGTCACAACCCACAGACCTGGTCACAGACCCACAGACCTGGTCACAGACCCACAGACCTGGTCACAGACCCACAGACCTGGTCACAGACCCACAGACCTGGTCACAACCCACAGACCTGGTCACAGACCCACAGACCTGGTCACAGACCCACAGACCTGGTCACAACCCACAGACCTGGTCACAACCCACAGACCTGGTCACAACCCACAGACCTGGTCATGTTCTGGAGCCATACTGCTATAAGTAGAGCCACCCCTAGTCTTCAGAAAGGGGAAAAAATCTATATATTCTCTTCAGAGGATCCAATATAACATCTAAATAGCGTTATTTAAAAGCTATGTCTGCTGAGACTATGAAGCACAGCATAATATAGCAGTGGTAATGGACAACTGGCTCTACTGATTCAATCATGTTTTTGTTGAGTGTAATAAGTGTTTACTATAACACTTTAAATGGATAAAACGTATCATAACCATGAAAAGGTGTTGCATGATAAGCAAATATTGTTCTATAGTGATATGAGTAGAGACCAAATCTAATGTACTGAACAGATTCATTGAATGAATGCAGAACAGATTGACTGCTGCACTCATCATGGTTTGACGTTATTTATTGACGCAATCAGATCCAGCACAAATCTGGGCACCTGCATTGTAATGTACTTTGGTCTCTAAGAGGCAGGAAGTGATGGTAGTATGGATCTGGGCCTCGTGTTCCTCAGAGAGCTAAGGAGGGCATGTTTTTGTGATGACTGCGACAAACCACAGCGTATCATTTAAACCACTCTTTGCATGGTTGGTTTTAGAGGGCATCCTAAAGCACACACAAATGTTGTACCTATTTAAACGGGCACACAGTGGAGATGCCTATGGCCATTCTTTAATATATTTGTGTCCTAGGCTAGTCCTGCTTGATTGAGATTGGTAGGTAGTTTACTAGGTTAGCTTACCTGTCAGAGAAATATGACCTAGTCAGTGTTCTGGTGTTCTGAAAGGGCGACTTTTGAACGCTATCCAAACCCCTTGCTTTTTATTAGAACAAGGTAATGAAGGTCATGAAGTTGAACACATCAACCACGAGAGAGCGCCATTGTCTCAAAAAAAAGAGTTGTTTCGTAGGCACTAACATTGTGTCTCTGTGCTAAACAAGTCTATAATTAAAAGAAGCCTTTGTCACTGGTTGAAATCGAATTAGAATCAATGCAAGCCTTCTTCACTAGTTCAGTGATTTATTGACCTGGATGTGACTGATATGTAATTCAAGGGAACACTTGATCAAACTGAAATTAGCTACTTGGTTTTCTAGACAGAAGCAGGTCTATTTCAAGCTACCTGCATCTCAGAAAAGAAACATTTTCACTTTCTTACTGCAAGAAAGTATATCTGAGAATCATCCGAAAAGTAATTGCTTATTGACCCTAAGTAGAAAAACTATGTAGAAACTCCAAGAAAGCAAATTATTTTCAGACAAAAATATATTTTGTCTTGCCTGACATTCAGGGATGTATTTAATCTCTGGGATTATTTAAAGTACCTTGATATTGCTATGAAATTAGTATTCAGGGATTCCAGTTGCAAAGACTAGTGTTCATGTTCCCATTCCAGGGTTATGTGCGGCACGTTTGGGTTGGCAGGGGAGCGATATTATCTAATATTACATTTACTTACAGGTTTTGATCTTGGAGGCCAAGTTGCCATTGGGATCTCGCATTGGAAGAGTCCGTTTCCTTCCAGCGGGAACCCCCCGTCTCACGGTCCAGATGGGGTTCACTCCGAAGCCTCCACCCCCGTAGTCCTGAACCTCCCGGAGTACCAGGAGCCGGTGTCCTGTCCCGCCTCGTTGTCAATCGACCCGGTATCGTCCCACTGCAGCGCCAGTCAGGAGACCCTCAGCGACAGCAGCACAAGTAAGGCTTCTGGTTACAGCAAGGAAACCGGAAAGATGTTTGGTTGTTCTTATCGGGGTCATCAGCTCCACCCCCACGGTATGACATCAAATATGTCATGTCGTTTAGTACCAAGTGTCTTGATTGTTGTTTCCTGCTCCAGTTTGTGTATAGTCTGTTTCTTTCTTTCTTCTTTTACTACACATGATATTACATATGCCTTTCTGTGTATGCAACCAATGAACTAGTCTTGTCTATCATCAGTCAGAAGTTATTTATTTATTAAAACATTGGCCATATCTAGTTAAAGCCCTGTCGCATGCTAGGTTGCTGGTCAGATATTCAGAGCAATTAGCGCCTCCCTCGGCATCAGAGTCCTGATTAGCACGTGTTGTGTTCACAAAGGGAAGCGGTCCTCAGCAAACTCACTTACATGATAAGAGGTGCACACACCAACAGGTGGCAGATGTTGCTCCCAAACATGGATGATTTGTTGTCAAAATCTACACACCAGACGCGCTACAACTACAAAACATGAATTGAAAGATCAGACAAATGAAGTATGTCATTTCATGAACATTGTCTGACTCTCACCTGAGCAGTTGTACATGTTGAAAGAGTTGTTCACTCCACTCATCCGGAGGAAGAAAACAATTGCATCTCAGTGGTACAATGTCTTATTGTAATCCTGTGCTTCTTGGCCAGGTGGTAAACAATGGCAAACATTTAAAAAAAGAGAACAAAAAACTTGTTTTCATCAGCTATACACTGTAGAAGAGTGGCGGAAGTAGCCTGTGGATTCCAAGAGCAATTTGATTTTCCTCTTTGTTTAGGTGCCGTCACTGTCATGTAATCATCAAAAGCAAGGGAAATTGTAATATTTTCTACTCAGTGAATGTACACCTTTTACTTGATGTTGGTGTTTCAATAACCCCATGCAAGTCAAAATTAAATGGTTACTTTGACTGTAAATTACATGCAATCAAATGTCCCAGCCGAACGGGACCATTTGCAGTTGTGTTTGTCTTGTCCTGTCTTGCCCTCCCCTGGTCTTTAGTTGCTTCACATGTCCTTATTTGGTGTTTCCTTCCTGTCTTCCCTCAGTCATCAGTGTCATCATACTCACCTGTGTTCTTCTTCACTCCATAGTCTGTGTATGGAGTTCAGTCTTTTTCCTCCCTGTCTTAGTGGATTGTTGTTATGTGTGATGTTCCTGACTGTGTGGTGGTTGGATGTTTTGGTTCAGCGTTTAACACATTCAAAAAGTTGTGTAATTCCCCTAAAAATCTGGTCAAAGATCACCCAATTAATTTGGTCAATTTGCAAAGGTCAGTAACATGATTGGTTATAAAAAGATCAGTCCAGAGAGGATGGGGAGGGGTTTGCCACTCTGAAAGACTACTCGGGCAAATTGTGCAACAATTGAAAAATAAAGTTTCGTACAGCAAAGAGTTTCGGGGTTTACATTTACAGTACATAAAATCATTAAAAGATTTAGAGAATCTGGGGAAATCTCTGTATGCAAGGGACTAGCCTAAAAAACTATATTTGATGACTGTGATCTTCAGGACCTCAGGCGACACAACGTTAAAAACAGACACGATTCGGTCGTGGAAATCACCGCATAGGCTCAGGAACACTTCTGAAAAAAATTCTGTACACAGTATGTTGCTGCGTCCACAAATGCAATATATACAAAAACATTTCACTTTAAAAACTACAGCAACTGGTGTTGTCAGTTCCCAACGCTTACAGAGTTTTATTAAAAGAAGGAGTGATTCAACACAGTGGTAAAAATATTTGAGGCAATTTCCATATTTTAGACAATTTGCCTCAATACATTAAGGCAAGTTACATTCAGATATCAAAACATAATGGAGCAAATATGCATTGAGATGGAAATAGTCTATAAGATTCTTGTTGATCTCATCGGATAGAGATCAGAGCAGCTGCTGTTACAAGCCCTCCATGTTTATCCTCTAGTTCTATGCCACAGCCTCTTCGATCTGCTGTCGGAAACTGGCCGTGCATTTTTCATCTCTGGTTTCGAAAACAGATCAAAGACTTCATCCACAGGGAACGGCCCTTTTCGGTTTGGCAGAATTGAGTAAGAACATTGTTGATTCGGCGAAGGGGGCTTGGGTTCTCTTCGCCCATCTTCTTTTCTTCCCGACAGCGTGGCGCCCGTCGCTTCTCTTGCCACGTGGTGCTTGGCATGGCCTCATTCTTGGGCATATGTGGAGGTCCTATGCAGGCTGTGGGAGCTGGTGCAAGGCCCCGTGTATGGGGAGGTCCTATGCAGGCTGTGGGAGCTGGTGCAAGGCTTCGTGTATGGGGAGGTCCTATGCAGGCTGTGGGAGCTGGTGCAAGGCCCTGTGTATGGGGAGGTCCTATGCAGGCTCCACTGGTCGGTGCCAGAGGGTCGCGTAGTCATAGAAGCTGGTAACTATGGACAGACATGCATGTGACAAAGTCACTTGTTAGTATTAGCAAGGTAAATGAGTGAAAGTTATAAAACCCTATTGCAAGGTCTACAATTGCAGCAGTGTGCAACATTCTTTACCCGAGGCCCAGGGGCCGTTAACCTTTTTTGCTGGAGGGGCCATGAAATATTAATAGTGTTGAAAGGAAAGACTGTGGTTTTTCCCAATCTAGTGTGGGTTGCTTGTTGATGTCTTGTCCGTCAGAAGTGGAGGATATTAGGCTCCCGGTTGTTTTTCCTAGATGTAAGTCGTTAGCATAATTTATTTTTATGCAAACGAGGCCTATAGCATTATGTAGCCTAAATAAAGTGTTACAACTGCATCCTAAGTAACAGAAAGGAAAGGAGGCACAACAGAAAGTAGCCTACTGTTACTACATTAAACCGTCACATAGCGTTTGCTTATTCTAGAACTAATGGTACTGTAACCAAAATGTGCTTCAGTATCTTAAATATCGGGACAAATTATAAATACTCTATATTCTGAATGAGTATGACAATCTATTGGCTGCTTTTACCAGCCTTCTAACAACAGTATTATCTTTTTTTAGGGGTCAGGGATCAAAATGAAAACCTGTCTTTCGGGAGTGTTTCAACAAGCATGGAGCAACATCGTTGTTTGGCAAAAGGAGGTGAGATTACACAATGGTGAACTCATGGTCTGCAAATGGTATCATGCAACATTGAGTGAGAGAATACATTTCAAAGCTGTCCCTCAACCCGACAAACCCGCTCAGCGAGCCCTCTGTTGTCAGAACAACCAGATTGACTTTCAGAGAGGGGATCAATAAACCCATTGACGTTGTGACACGCTCATGACTTTAATGATGCAATTCTTCTTCATTTTTATTTTATTGCCATTTGCTTCCTCTTCCACTTTTTGGGGAATTGCAGCCAGCAGCTGAATGCAATCCATGGTTGTGCATATATTGCTATACACTGTAAAGAGTGTTTCAAGAGTGCTTCAAATTTATATTTTTTATAACTGTCCCAAATAAATAACTGTCCGAAATAGTTTCCCGTTCACCATTATATAAGATTTGGCTTAGAAGTTTTATTATGGCCTCAAGACATTTCAAATGCCAAGCTTTTATTGACTCTTAAGATAATGGGAATATTTGCATTAGGATATCCTGCAGGAAGTACAATGACGTAACCTGTATTAGAGGAATATTTTGGAATATAAAATTGGGTACATCCTTTCTGAGATCGTACATGAAATCCAACTTGTGAAGGATCTCAGGGACCATAGGACATTTTTCAGAAACTTGAAATAATGTTGGTATGGTTTTGCAATGCGTGACATGTGACACTACTTCCAATTCTCTCCTCGTGGAACCCCGGACATTTTACATCTTCGCTGCAGCCCTGAACTAGCGCAGCCGGTTCGTTAATCAAAGGCTTGAGGATAAGTAGACAAGTTGAATTAGGTGTACTTGCTCAAGAGTAGTTTAAATACCTGAACCGAGGAGAGGTTTGAAAACCAGTGCACTATACCTTTGGTATGTACATTATTTTGAACTATTGTTGTTGGGTTTGCTCCCAGGTTTATTGCAGCGATTAGGCACCTTGGTATGATGCCAAAATACCACAGCAAAGTGCTGTGTCCAGGAACTCTTTGATGCGTGGTGTTTAAAAGCAGCTCTTAGCTGTGCTATTTTGGCCATTTACTGTACCACTCACCTTCATTGCCTAAATGTTCTGTATATAATACTATATATTTGAAATGGAATATTCTAACAACAGAATTTACCAAAATCCCCAAAATATGAAAAATCTACACACACTTTTACATTTAGAATAACTGCTCTTGTTGTAGGGCCACACAAATTAGTTCCTATAGAATATCTTATTTTCTCTTGACCTTAAATTTGTCTACCGTATCCCCGAAAACCTAATCCTAATTGTAACTTTAAAGTGTACAATCGTAATCTCCCAGACATTGTGATTGTTGCCTGCAATTGTGGTGACTAAATGTTGATTTTTTTTTTTTGTTGCAGACATGAGATAAACACAGTACGTGTTAACTGTTACACAGTTATGTATTTGTGTGTTGTGTGTTGTGTGAGAGGTTCTGACTTAAAAAAAATTGCATTAACACCCATAGGAACACCACTTGTCATTCTTTTGGGAAACAGCTACACGGATATAGCCAGTACTGGTGCGATTGGCTACTGTCAAAGCTCCTCTCACACGGATTGGCTGACGGGGATGAACGATTAGGAATACTGATTGTCCTGCAGCTCTCTTCCTCCCACTCTCTTTCTCTCTCTTTCTTTCTCTCTGTCTCTCTCTGTCTGCATAAACACTGTGTTTTTATTTTTCCCTGGGAGAGGATCTAAGCTGGTCTCCAGCATCTGTTTATTTATTTTTTTGCCTTATGCCGGCTGGACAGAGGTTGATATAATCTGAGGGATGTTTTGGGGATGAGCAGGGTTTGTGTATTACTGTGAGTGCGTGTATTAGTTCGTGCGTGTGTGCGTTCGTGTGTGTGTGTGTGTGTGTGAGCTCAGAAGCAGAGCACTGCGGTGCTTGGAGTGGAGGTAAACACAGGATATGCAGCTGGTCACCTCTGCGGGAGGTCATTCTTCATTCGCGCCTGCGACGGCGGCGTTCATACGCGAGACACGTTTCACTAGTTATCGTAGTTACTGTGGTACTTTCGTCGTCCTCCTCTCTCCACCTCCTGCTGCCCTCTGAGGGGTTGACGCTCTCTCTCTCTTCACCTCCTCGCACGGTGAGTGCTGCAGGCAACTTGTTTTAGCCTCGAGGCAGCCACTTTTTTTCTCTTCAGTGGTTCTGCTGCAGTCCCCTCTCTCTCTCCCTCTCTCCCTCTCTCCCTCCCTCTCTCTCTCACTCTCTCTCTCCCTCTCTCCCTCTCTCCCTCTCTCCCTCTCTCTCTCTCTCTCTCCCTCCCTCTCTCTCTCTCTCTCCCTCCCACTGTCTGTTCTTCGACTGTCACTCGCCCACACATACTGTACTCCTCTATTTCCTTATTGTCGTCTCGCTCATTTTCGGTCCTGGATCATACAGACGTTTCACCTTCGCACAGGAATGTGCACACGCACACACTCCCCTCTTTTGTTCCTATTCTCCCATTCCCTCCTCTCCATTCTCCTCCCCAAACCGTTTCATTCCAGCGGATGTAAATTAGCTGTGTGTCCTAAGTGTGTCTCTCCTCTATTATGCATGGTTCAGAGGAGGAGAAGTGGGTCGTTGTAGCAAGGGAGCGCTGTGGCTCCTTTGCCCACCTGACAGACGCGTCGTGGCCATTGTGTTTGCCCCAGACACGACATGCTCTGACGGGGCCCTACGGGTCTGTTGTCCCCTGGCTGTGCTGGTGTAGTGGTCCATTGTGTTTGCCCCAGAAACGACATGCTCTGACGGGGCCCTACGGGTCTGTTGTCCCCTGGCTGTGCTGGTGTAGTGGTCCATTGTGTTTGCCCCAGACACGACATGCTCTGACGGGGCCCTACGGGTCTGTTGTCCCCTGGTTGTGCTGGTGTAGTGGTCCATTGTGTTTGCCCCAGAAACGACATGCTCTGACGGGGCCCTACGGGTCTGTTGTCCCCTGGCTGTGCTGGTGTAGTGGTCCAGAACCCTCCTCTGTTCCACTGATACCTGTTCCCCATGGCAACCCCCCCCCCCCCCCCCCGGCTAGGATGCTGGCACGCCAGTTAATGTCATATGAGAGGACGAGGCGTTAGCTTGGCTGAAATCTCCCGCTGCTCTATGCTACGAGTGCATGCTTCAGTCTGAGGCGAACATTTTTGAAGTCTTCCGTAGTGACGTCAACATGGTGGGTGCGGCACAACAAAATTGTAATCAGCGATTGGATCCTCTCGGCCCAATCAGTGATTAATGAATTTCCAAAACACTGCTTTAACCATGTGTCTTCTGGCTGTAGCCAGACCCATTCGTTTCTGGGATCAATCAAATCAATCTAGAAATCATCCCAAAGTTACTCTCATCTAATCTTTGTAACAGTTGTCATGGCGTATCATTTCACTAGAGCAAAGAGTTTATGTAGGTCAGCAAGTGTTTTCTATCCTTCTATCTAGAATCTTTAGTTCCAACATCCATTTTTGGACTAATACATTCATGATTTATGCATATTGATTTTTGAAGAGATTGTAATCATGCTTTATCCGTCTACAAGGATTTACCCAAGGGTGAAATGAAATATAATTCACCGATGTTGCATCGGAGGGAGATTAAGTTCCTTGCTTGTTTTCTTGATGAAAAGGAGTTGTTCGCCAACTAGTTATTTGAAAGCCAACGTAAAATATGGGGCTTTTACTGTGGATTATTTATTTGAACCCTTCTTCTGATTAAATATTCTCATGTAACCTGGTTTGAGTTAATCATTGCAATCTTGCAACATTTGATGACGTCTGTTCCTACAACAATTCTCTTACGAGCATGTTGTGTAGGCGATTTGGTTTCTACTGTTTGGCACAGTTTTCATTTCCAGCGTCACAAACCTGCCTAAATCAATATGTTCAAAAGTGGGCTTACATCCCAAAAATATAAAAATATGTAGGTTATCAGTCTGTTTTCCTCTGCCAAGGTCAACTCACCAGTAGTATTTTACATGCACTTTTCCACTTGTTAGAAAATGTTTGCACATTTTATATTAACTGTTATTTACTTTTGTTTTTTTACCTCATACTACTTAGTGTTTCTCTGTCATACATTATAGCACCAAAGCAAATTCTTTGCATGTGTAAACGTACTTGGTAATAAAGCTGATTCTGATTCGGGGTGCCAAACTTGTGTTGTGGTCTTAGATAATCCAACAGGAATGTGTCCTTTATCACCTTTCCCTTCTACACACCTGTCTCCCTAACCCTGTACCTCCCTAACCCTGTACCTCCCTAACCCTGTACCTCCCTAACCCTGTACCTCCCTAACCCTGTAACTCCCTAACCTGTACCTCCCTAACCTGTACCTCCCTATCCTGTACCTGCCTAACCTGTTCCTCCCTAACCCTGTAACTTCCTAACCTTGTAACTCCCTACCCTGTTCCCCCCTAAGCCTGTACCTCCCTAACCCTGTACCTCCCTAACCCTGTACCTCCCTAACCCTGTAACTCCCTAACCCTGTACCTCCCTAACCATGTACCTCCCTAACCCTGTAACTCCCTAACCCTGTAACTCCCTAACCCTGTACCTCCCTAACCCTGTAACTTCCTAACCTTGTAACTCCCTAACCCTGTAACTCCCTAACCCTGTTCCCCCCTAAGCCTGTACCTCTGTAACCTGTACCCCATATACCTGTAACCCCCTAAACCTGTACCTTACACATTCCTATCATGAAGATAAGGAAATACAAAAACATGTTTAAAATAAATAATAGTGCTGGTTTTCTTGGTTGTTCCTTGGTTTGTTTGGCTTTTTGCTTCGGATCTCTGTTTTGTTGGAAGTTTAAATTCTTTACTTCAGCTTTGTTAACAGAGGGCGTCAGGGTTTACATGAAAATATTTTGTTATTTAGCGGTGCTCAACTAAACTACCACAAACCGACCCCAATTATCATCAAAACAATAACGACGGGTACCTTTGTTTTGTAAGAACTTCAATATCTATAGTGCCCTTGCTTATCCCACACGCTTGGTGCAGCTGTAATCTCTCAAGCTGTAAAATGCACAGCAGCTGACAGTTGAGTGAGACTTCCATTAAAACCTGGGGAACCCGGCCATTGATTTTGCCCAGGAAGATCAAGTTCATGGTTGTTTTATTAGCTGCCGCTAGATCATTACCTCAGCCACTGCATAAGGGCTGCTCTCATTTATGGTTCTCTCTCCATTTCCTTCTCTTCGTGTCTAGGGGCTCAGGGGAGGGAATAATGCGGAGTTGCAGGAGCTGTCACAAAGGGGAATTCAGTGCTCAGACCGGGGATGACCTTCCCCAGGGCCCAGGGAGATGTTAGACCTTGTGCGAGGGGCTGTTGTTAGCCTCTTAGTAGACCTTGTCAGATAATACCTTCTCTTCATCTACACACTGTGGCATACTGTATGGGGAAACAAAAAAAACTCACCCACAGATCCTGACGGTATATGGAGATAATGTGACGCTCAGTGACGAAAGGAACCAAAATGCATTTTTGCCAAATCAAACAAGGTTTCATTTGCACCTTGACAAAAGCAACAAGGCGCGTAACTCCACGCCAGTAAAACAAACACGTGCAATTCACGAACGAGACACGTTCTCAGAGGAAGCACAACGCAGCGCAGTGCGTGACACAAGCAACCGATGACAATAGCGAACACAGAGACGAGACACACGAGGGCTCATACACCAAGTCAATAGGAACCAGCTGGAAGGAATTAGGGAGGGATGCATTCACAGGACATGGGGAAACAGGACAGACGGTGACTAAAAGGCCGGCGACGTCGAACGCCGGGAGCCACGCGACCGGAGGAGAGCCTGGTGCTAGGTGGAGACGTGACGGATAAACATATATCTTTAAGTCCCTTCGGGGCCACTGTATAGATTTGCTTATGCAATAAGGCCTGAGGTGGTGTGGTTTATGGCTAATATACCACTTTTGGCTGTAGTTCACCAATAAATGTATTATTTCACGGTCTCATTTACCCAGCACTTGACTTAGGATAAAATAAGTGCAGGACTGGACCAATGGCACGTTAGGCTATGTTCATGTAAATGTGGGTGTTAAATAGACATGCCCTAAAAAAGGAACCGGAACGCTGTTTGCCTAAAAATAACAAGTCAACCACTGAAATTACCAACGCTTTCAGGAAATCAGCATTCAGGGTTTGAAGCACCCAGTCTATTAATGTCTGTATCAGTCTCTGGACTGACCGTCTCCCATCTGTCCACCTACAGTGGATGTATTCGCAAAAAGGTTTCAAAACATCTCTAATTTCCTCTTTAAAAATACTCCTCAATCTCTCCTAGTGTCCACAGTACGTTTTTTCTACTCACACACAAACACTCCTCTCTCTCTCTCACTCACTCACACACACACACACACACACACAAACCCTCCTCTCTCTCTCACCGTGTCCCTCCAGGTGTGAGTTTCCCTCTACATGGGGCTGAGCACCATTGGGAGAGCCCCGACAGAAGCAGAGTGCCCCGGCCCCCGGCCCCTGGGTGCATGGCGGAGGACACAGCCTTCTCCTTCTCCCACACCCGGTCGCCAGTCAGCATGGAGGAGTCCTCGGCCGTGGCTCCGGATTCCCCGAGCACCCAGGACCATGCTCCACCCCTCGGTACGTTTTGTGTGGATCAGATATCTTTGGTGTTCTATCATATTACACATTAACCCAGTTATTTATTTCATAATTTGTTCTGCCTTTTTTAATTTATCCCCACTCCTTAATGGAGGAAACAACAATAATAAGAAAACAATCGTCATGAAAAAACCCATGGTTTCACCACCAGTAAATGCGGTTTACAGGCTCCGTCTGTACCCGTTTTCCCTCTATAACAAACCTAACTAACCCGAAACTACCTGTAGGCCTTCGTTGACCTCAGACTAACCCATATGAACTAAACTATAAAGAAATAGTTTATTGACCAATGTTACACGACATACACCCCCCCCCACTCAGCCAGGCAGCTGGAACTGTGCACTAGGTCTGTCAAACAATGGGATGCTGTATTGAGCAGTTGCTTGATTAGTCTTGCAAATTCAGTGAATCTGATCATCAGGGAAAGATGTTCTACATGCAAAGGACCAAACACTCACTCGCATAATTAACAAACAGAGAGAGCAGGTGCGTCTTTGTGAATGAGAGAGAGGGGGGGGGGGCAGAAATAACTGCAACCATGTTCTTATACTATAAACTGTATTTCATTTACAGACAAGTGAAAGGTTCAAGGAAAACAACAAAATAAATTGTCTCAGTAAGGTTTTGGTCGACCAAGGGATTCAATGTGCCATGGCATAGATTCTCTGGACTTTTAGGAAGACAATAAAGATATTCCCTCATTTCGCGTTTTAATGGTGGTGGTGGAGAGCTCGGTCTAGCGCATTGGTCCACAATCTCCGCTAGATATTGGGTTTAGATGTGGTGACTGCAGGGGGTTGATGTGTCGTTAGCTTGGCCGCTGAATCACTCATCCGAAGGCTAACACAATTGTCTCTAACATCCAGAACCTCAACGTGGGCTATAAAACAACTCTGGCCTAATGTGTTGAAATGTGTACAGAAAATGGTCTGGGCTGCGAAAAACTACGCGTTAATAAGGTTTTATTATCTTCGGCTGTAAAAAGTGTCTCGCAAATCCCCTGTTTGTTTCCATAAATCCCCAGATTATGTCATCCAGAAAAAAGGTCCTGAAAATATTAGGCCGGTAGCATTATTGTGACCTTTTAAGGAGGTTGTCTTGTCCACGGAATCCAAAACATATTGAGTGTCTCTGCTTCTTTGCTGTTCAGTTTTAAAGGATGTGAAGCTATTGGTGGAGAGCTCAGAGGCGGTGAGCTCCCCGTCCAAAGACGATGATTCAACCCTGCTCAACCCCGGGACCAATAGCATGCTGGACGACACGAGGACTGACCTGACACCGGAGGTGGGAGGTCAATCACAGGTGTGTCTGTAAAGTACAGACGATTGCCCCGCCATTCATGGTATCGTAATATTCCTTGTGGGTTCATTTGAAGACGTTTCACATTACAAAAGTGAACATTTTGTTATTTCTTACTTACGAGAAGGATTACAAACCACGGAAAGTGCCTTTTTCCACGGGTTTAACAAAACTATACTGCACCTGCAACAGTTAAGGAGTGTTAATTAAAATGGAGTAGATGTTGGTGAACCTGACTATGTAGCTGGGCTCCCAGATGGTATCGCCTCACAGTCGAGCGGCGTCATGTCGACCAGGGTTCTGATCCTGGTCACAGAGTTGACAGTGGTTCCTGCGGAGGTTAGGGTTAATCTCTACAGTCCAGATTGGTGGGTTGGATAATGAACAGGGTGGATTTACCGCATGGCACTCTAGCAACTAGGTGTGAACTCATTTGTGGTGCCTGGTGGTTGCGTTCTCCAGGCGCCAGGTCCCAGCGAATACCTCCTGGTTGGGATTTGCTGGAATGAAGCAGTAGAGAAAGGAATTTGGGGAAAGGAAGAAAAGTGATTTTGTGAATACTTTCATACTAAACAGCACGGTCCTGATGGCTTCTCCCTTCTCTCCCCTTCAGGTTGGGAGAAGTAGGTCTAGTGGCCTGTGCTTTATCGACGGCAAGTGCCACATCGACTATGTCCTGGTTTACAGAAAGTCCAGCCCACAGTCGGGGAAGAGGGAGATTTTTGAGCGTAACATCCGAGCTGAGGGCTTGCTAATGGAGAAAGAGGCGAGTACTATAGAGTGTCTCAGTATTACAGTAACAGTACTATAGAGTGTCTCAGTATTGCAGTAACAGTACTATAGAATACATGAGGCTCTGCGTGTCTCTCAGAAAACAATGCAAATGTGCTGATGGGAAGATTCACCATCAAACCTGTCTTTGCGCGTGTGTGTGAGAGCACTTGCGTTGGCACTGTGCTGACGCTGTAGCTTCAAGGTCACTATCTGAAGCATTCAGAGACACACTGCTCTTCCGTTCTTCCTTTAATGGCATAGTTGGCTTCTGTCCTGTAGAAATGTTAATGATCAGGTAATCCATTATTCACATTATCAGTGAAAGGTCCTAGAAAACAACAATTGTGCAGCGACGACACCGAATGCCTGTCTACTGTTCCTAGTTATCACTAATGGATATCACGGCCGTTCCTCCCCGAACCCGGTCATGGAGTTCATCACCCCTGAGGTGTTGTACATCCGTGGCAACGTGATGAGGAAAGGACGTGTGCGCTTGGAAACCGCTCGAAGGTGTTGTGTCAACAGCACTGTATGTTTTGCCCTCTCGAACAGTCATCTGTGTGCAACAGCGACGTGATCTTCCTGAAGCTGCACGCTCCCTGGGAAGTCCTCTGTCGCTATGCAGAGCTTATGAACATCCGGATGCCCTTCAGGTAGGAAGGCGAACACGCCCACAACGATACACTCCTTCAATCTCCCTTCATCTCTCTCCATCATTCTGTCTTCCTCTTTCTGTGTCTCTCCGTCTCTGGGTTTCTCATTCTGCTTCGGCCTTTCTGTTAGTCACTTGGGTAGAATCATCACGGAGTGACCGGAGAGCTTAAAAAGTACGATAGAGGCGTCAGATTTGAACACACACAAGCCCCCCGGTACGCCACTAGATCACCCCGGGCCACGGCGGTCCATTAAGGCTCTCGGAGACGGAGTTACAAAAGGGTGTGCTGTTGTGGCTTTGTTTTTTTCCAGGAGGAAAATCTATTACAAGCATCGACGATACAAGTTCATGAGTAGGTGAGTGGTAATTGATTGATTTATTGATTCGTTTTTTTTTGGCAACTGTTATAGTTTGTATCCTCTGGCTGTGTGTGATGTCTGATGTAATCCTGTGCCTTGCTTTCACCACCCAGGATGGAGAAGCGAATAAACAGATTTCGAGGATGGTTGCCCCGCAAACCCATGAAATTTGACAATGACACCTTACCTGACCTGGAGGAGAACGAGAGCTTTACCGCCCCCTTTAGTCGCTCCAGAATGCATCAGTGAGTCTCCATCCCTCGGTGGGGAAACATCCCACCATCAGTCTGGTACTGTACATGGGTTTTGCTTACTGACTTAAAGGTGCATATTAATAAATGTCTTTTGAACCAGGCTTGTGGTGGATTCAGAAGTCATAAATCCCGTTTCAATTCTTGAAGTGAATTTAAAGTGAAGAACAGAATACAGAATTGCAAATGCCATTAAAGTGATTTGAGTTAATTAAGTTATGGTTAATCTCTGTAACTTGAATTAAAGTAAGGATGCCCTTACTTGTACACAACGTTAATCTACTTGTAATAGCCAATTTACTGTTTATTAGTTTTAGAAGACCACACTTCTGCAATATAGACAGGTGGCGTAAATTTCCTTGTGGGGATGACCCAAGAGTAGCCATTATCAACGCTCCCCCCTGAGGCCAAATCACTGTATGTCGATTGCACTGAGATGACCTCAAGCCAAAATGGTGTGCTTTACAAAAGCTCAGTAAGTCCCACCAACTGGAATAGCCTAAAAGTAATTTGACCGTGACCTGTGTTCATGTCTTTTCCGATACAGTTTCATCATCCACAACAAAGACACGTTCTTCAACAACGCCACCCGGAGTCGCATCGTCCATCACATCCTGCAACGGGTGAAATACGAGGAGGGCAAAGACAAGATGGGTAATGGTCACCAAACAACACAGGCTGAAATGCCCTCTGACAAGGGGAAATAGAGAGGGCTCTCCGTTGTGTGTGAGGTATAACATTTCTCTAGTGCCGAGTTATTGACCCTTGTGTTCTGGTTCGTGCTCCAGGGATGAATCGACTTTTGAGCAACAGTTCCTATGAGGCAGCTTTTCCCCTTCACGAGGTAAAACGTCGGCGGTTCGAGCCACACATGTCCCCATCTCACCGGCGTGGTTCAGAGGGTGTACCGTGCGTCTGTGTCCACAGGGGAGCTACCGGAGTAAGAACTCCATCCGGACCCACGGGGCTGACAACCACAGGCATCTGCTGTACGAGTGCTGGGCCTGGTGGGGGGTGTGGTACAAGTACCAGCCTCTGGACCTGATAAGGTACATCCCCACGGCTCCGCGAGGAGATCCGGAACGTTATAAGGCCTCACCTGCGACGTCGGCCACAGGCCACGCGGTGACATCATTGAGTCCGTGGAATTCATTCATTAGACATTAAGAAGAAAAAAAAAAAGCCACGGTGCAATTTCAAAGGTTTCATGTACGCTGACGTGTACGTGTGGTGTTGTTTGTCTTTCGCCGGTGACGTGTCAGGCGATATTTCGGGGAGAAAATCGGTCTGTATTTTGCTTGGCTGGGCTGGTACACCGGGATGCTGTTTCCTGCTGCGGTGGTGGGGCTCATGGTCTTCCTGTATGGGTGGTTCACTCTGGACCACTGCCAGGTCAGGTAATGTGAGACGTCCTGATACTTGTTTTGTCTCCACTTGTACCCACAATGCACTACGAACGGGAACACCCCTGTCATTCCTTTCACCAATGCTCCTCATCACTTACAATGTACAGCAGCGTTGTACTTTTGAATGGCCACAAATGGCTCACTTTTCCCACGAGCGTCGCGCAACGTGTCAATAACCATTAAACCCTCAAGGTGGCGCCACCGAGGTCATCATACGACAACATCTTTCAAAAAGACCTTAGAATAGTTGGATATGGTAATGAAGCTTTGTAGGGGACTGATGTTGGGTGTGTTCCAAGGACAGCTATTTGGCATCCGGCATGGGGCTCTCACGCTAGCAGGGCTAAACGGGGTCTTTTTAAAAATTTAAGCACTCACTGTTCTTTGCACTTTGCCATTGTACTTTTTTGGAGGCAATTTGGAGAAGTGCGGAGAAATGCTTTGTGTTGTCATTCTTAAAGATTAACTTTACTACTGAAAGCAGACAATAATCACTCTATTTTGTCCATTAAACAGATTGTGGTTTAATGTACTTGCCGGCATTTCATTGCTTTACGTGAACTTTGCTGCGTGAAAACGTATTATAAACAGGGGTTATGGTGCAGTAATGATGTGCTGCTCATTGACAAGAATGTCAGACTCATAGTTATTATTAATCTGAGGACATGGGGATCAGCAGTTACTGAGCACGCTGTTGTTTAATAACTGCTGTCGTTGCTGTCTCTTGTGATTATGATAATATCTTCAATGCGGTAGGAGTATGGATGTATATATTCCTGAGTGTTTACACATCTAACCAAGGCTATACAGCATTATTACTCCACCATACACGCACAATGCATTATTTGTATGTGCTTCATGGAAAGTCTTCAAAAGTCTTCAAAACGATATGCTTTACACTGGTGTTAATGTGTTCTTATTCTGTTACAAAGTCTAAATATGCCAATAATATGAGTGTGTGAGCTGTGTTTCTGTTCTAAGAGTGAATGAGTGCATTGACCCAGTCTAAAGGTTGTCTGTGATTCTCCAGTAAAGAAATCTGCCAGGCCACTGACATCATCATGTGCCCTATATGTGATGAGTACTGCCCCTACCTGAGACTCTCAGACAGCTGCATCTATGCCAAGGTAACTGTAAATCACACTAAAGGTTTTATCAACTTAACACTGCTTACAAACATCAGCATTTAGTTTGGGCACATTTTGGTCCTTGTTCAATTATTGTAATTAACTATGGATGGCTTAGGATTTCATTCTCCCATAAGTCATCTAAACGATTGCAACCTGTCTATTCCTTTGATTTAGGTCACCCATCTTTTTGACAATGGAGCCACCGTTTTCTTTGCTGTATTCATGGCTGTGTGGGGTGAGTTTCTTTTGTTCATCTATAAGGATTAGATATAAATATGAAGAAAGTCTTAAGTACATCAGTACATCATTTTTCATGGTTAAGCAGTCCATAGACAACATTATGTCACACACGTACAGTGGGTTGTTAGCAGGGTCTCAGCGTTGCACAAGGTCCCAGGCAAAAGGTGTGTACGGAGAGTCTGTGCAGGGCCAAGCGTCATCGTAAAGGTAACAGGATCTAGGCAGGTCAATCTGGGCCTCTCCCGCATCATAGCGACTGTAAGCCGGGGGTTTTGCATTCTGGAAGCCCTCCGGAAGTTGAGCGATGGAAGAGGGGACTGGAAGATGGAAGAGGGGACATTTCGGTCATCTTGCAATCTGCTTAAGGATGTAGTCGGGGACTTTTGTGAGTACAAAAATATTTATGAAACCTCTTGCGGGCTCAAAATCGGACAATAGTGTTCCATCAGGGGACTAGGACACCCTGAGGGTTGGTGTAGAGTCTGTCATACCTCAGCTAGTCTTTTCATTTCACATTTGAAAGCAAGTGGTTTTGACTCAACAGTGCTATTTTTACAACCACTTGGGCAAGCATATCTGACCGCATCTTTAACTGTTTTACAAGGAACTGACGTAGTGTTTTTAGTGGATCATGCATGCACTTGATGGTCTGTATACTGTACCAAAGCAACATTGCTGGAATAGGACCTACCTGTCGTTGGGAGCTTCTCGGTAGAAGGAAGGACTTTAAGTGCCTCCTTTATCCTTCCATCATAACTCCAGCACTTCCATAGGCAGAACAATACTATGTAGAATTGCAGGCCAAAGGTCAACAGAAGCACCAGCCAGATGAAGACATATTCTTTTGTGGGAGAAGACAGGAGGATGGGGGGTAGAGAGGCATTGAGATGAAGAACATCAGCAAGTATCATGGACCCACCCAGAGCTCACGAGCCAGCCCATTGGCTGATATATCATCAGCAAGTATGATACACCCACCCAGAGCTCACGAGCCAGCCCATTGGCTGATATATCATCAGCAAGTATCATACACCCACCCAGAGCTCACGAGCTAGCCCATTGGCTGATATATCATCAGCAAGTATCATAGAACCACCCAGAGCTCACGAGCCAGCCCATTGGCTGATATATCATCAGCAAGTATGATACACCCACCCAGAGCTCACGAGCCAGCCCATTGGCTGAAATATCATCAGCAAGTATCATGGACCCACCCAGAGCTCACGAGCCAGCCCATTGGCTGATATATCAAAGTACCCACAAACACATGGTAGACTGGCAATTGGCCTTTTCCAGGTGCTTACACACTGGCACATAACACAATGAGCCACGACTTTGAATGTATATATATATATATATAGACTATTGAGTCTTATGAGTGTTATTATGAGTGTTATTGCTGGAAGTCTCCTTGTGAAGTAGCCAGCCTCCTGCAAAAGCAGGGACATAGACCTTTTCACTAGTCCAAAGCGAGGTAGTTGGTCAGTTATTGTTTCTGAGCTGTGCTGTACATAGTGTTTATTTCATGCATTATTCAATTTGACTCAAAATCACCATGACAGTATTCTACCCCAATGGTCATGGAGATTTGTAAAGATACATATCAATGCAACAAGATGACAGAGAATGGGCCAGCAGAGAGACAAGGTTGTGAAGATTGGAAGTTATGCAAATGTGTCCTCCTAAAACACTTTAGAAACATGACTGTAAACTCCCTACTCTCCAATCCTCACTACTATTTCTGAATAGTTCTCCACTGAGCCTGCTCATCTCAAAATAGCTGTAGCGCTATCATTTTAAATGATTCATTGCGTTGCTTATTTACACATTGTCTTCAGACCTTACGGAAAACATATACATTTCTCTCTTAGTCATATTTATAATTATAAATAGATATATTTTTTACTTCAGTATAGTATAAGGTATCTTATTTTGGTACATACATTCAAAGGCCAGTATATTAGGCACGCCCACCCTGTTGAAATCTTACTAGACCTAAACCACTCACCGAGTATAAAGAATAAAGAAAATCCATATTAGCATATAACTATTAAACTGGAGATCAACAATGCAGATCTTGGCGATAGGCTTTCCCTTAGGGTACAGTAGCTCACTGCCTGATGTTAAGGTTGGCGTGGTATACTGGTATTTGGTGCTATCTTAGCTGATGATTCAGCTCAGTCAAGGCACATGACTTTCCCTTCTGATGTGGCTTTTGATCATTTCATCTGCAAATAATTAACACACAATGGAGCTTTAATGTGCATTCTATGCCATATTTATAGTGAACTCCAAGGGTATGAATGGTGACAGATAATTGCATTTTTTGTGTGTGATTTATTCTAGCACTTTGGATTTAAAATTGTACTGACTATGGATTTAAAGTGCAACCCATCAGCCATATTTTGAGCATATTTTCATTCAAATTGTCTGCAGTACTTAGAAGAATCTGCTCATTTTGTACATTTTAGAATTACCCACACAGCAATTTCTTATTAGGGAGGTATGCTTGCATTGTTAACACATGCACAGGAGCGCTGTCAATGTCTGGTCCTGAGATGCAACCAAGTACTGCTGGTGACTACTATGTTATACACAATGTTAATCTGTCCAAATCATACCCCAAACAACAGGGGAGGGAAAGTGTGGATGGAAGTACCCTTGAAATGAAGCTAACGGTCTGCACTTCAACCCTATAGTCAGTTTGTTTTATTTCAATTGTTTTGGATAATAGAGGCAAAGAAAAATGTGTCTCTGTTCAAAGGTTTTGAATTCACTGTGTATGAGGTTTACCACAGGGTCTTTGTTTCACTCACCAGACATTGTGGTAGGTTTTGGCCCCAAGTCCCAGATGCCTTTCTGGGAAAGATCTAGAGGGAATTGCGGACTGCTCATCAATCACCTCACTTACACATGCAACCTAGATAGACAGACATAAGCACGCAGTATAAACCACATTATTGCTTTGGATCAAATATTAAACTTTTATTTTCTACTTTTGTCTCTGGGGTCGGCAGGTTTCTCCAGTGTATGTAAAGCCACCTTGGTTAGATTACCTTTTCCTGATTTGTGATAGTCTTTGGTTTACATTGATTTGATCAGTCTACACTGGTTGATCAATGGTTGTTGTCAGTGGTAGCTTGACATAGGCCTCGTGCAGATTTAAAGTCCTTAAAGCATTGCTCTAGGTCTCCACTGAACTGAAAGTTATGATGACTATAACATCTACTACTAATGAACCACCTTACTGAAATCACATCTCTCCAAGACAGCAACAGTTTGCTGTTGTGAAAAGACATTCATTTAAGGGCGTTGAAGTGGAACCGCGGATATAGAGGAAAAAAAACAAGTCATTCAATAAATGTGGGATCACAAGCCAAATAACCGCATAAGCCCTTATATAAGCAATACAGTCCAATCTTGGTCTGAACGTTTCAAACTCAATACACAGTACCTGGGTTTGTCTGGAAAGCAGTAGATCTCGCTGCAGGACCCTGCGGTTGTCCGACGACGGCTGTGTCTTGGCATTCACCTACTGTAGAATACCCGATGCAATAGCTTCATTAACATTCCTCAGAAGTGACTCCCCCCTGCTGCCGGCCCGGTTGAACATGTGCCACCAAAAGAAGACAGGCAGCTTCTGGCCTTCAACCACAATCTGGAACTAGAAAAACATGTCCCTTTCCGCTTAGAACGACTAGTTAAACTGATTTCATTACAGCCTCCGCACAAAGTTTGCTTTGATTGTCTAGTGACACGCCGTTCAACAGATTGGCAATGGGTAACCAATCGCAAGGACTTTGTCCAGGGCCTCAAACTAATCTTTTTTTATAGTCTGAAGCTATAAAACAGTATGAAATCGTGGTACCCAAAAACTGTTCTGCACAATGTTATCTGAATAGAGACACATAGTCCCTTGCCGTCTCATTTAACAGCCATTTGGATGACTTTGAGTCACACAACATGGTTAAATCTAACCATGCCTCAGCAATGTTACATTTAAATAATTTTGGGTGGGGGGTCACTTATAGCCCAAATATAATCAAAAAGAAGGTGACAAACAAAGCTCATTCTCACCTTCTCTTGCACTTACCATCAAACATGTTCCTCTTTGTGTATCTTAGCAACCGTGTTTCTTGAGTTCTGGAAGAGGCGGCGGGCCGTACTTGCATATGACTGGGACCTAATTGATTGGGAGGAAGAGGAGGTAAATATACAGTACCTGAATAATGATCTGCATAGCAGCTTACTAATCACAAAGCCTTATCCCCTGTGTGAGTGTGCGGCTAACGTGTGCCTGAAATAATTCAAATCAGGTACTGGTGTCAGAACAGCACTCCAGTTTAGAGGATTACTGGGGATGTAAGATACGGTCTGCTGTTTTCCTTGCTAGAATATCTTTAGAGATAATAAAAAACTATTTAAGAATTGTGCAGTTATGTTTCATTATATTACGGTTCTTACGGAAGTTCTGCTGAAATGAGTAAAATATTACCAGGGCACGTTGTTTTGAGAATGCCCACTTGGTTCCGCCATGAATCCGCTCAGGACTTAAAACACCCATGTCGTAAATCAAAAGCCCTTTCAACACAGCCAAGAAGATGTCGGGTATCACCACGTGCTTCTAAGACATTTCTTCTGAATATTCAGAACAATCTGAAAAACGCGTGGGCTAAGCCAGGTTTATGTGTGCTACAGGAGGAAATCCGTCCTCAGTTCGAGGCCAAATACTCAAAGAAGGAGCGGATGAACCCCATCTCTGGAAAGCCGGAGCCATACCAGGCCTTTACTGACAAGTACAGCCGACTCATTGTCTCAGCCTCTGGAATCTTCTTTATGGTAAGCACGAATAGTGAATATTTTCTTACAATCCTCTAAGTAGAGACAGATGCATAAATGCAAGTGGTCTCTAGCTTGCTACTTGTTAAACCAGTTTCCCCCACTTCGTATGTAAATGTATTCATATATGCAGCCTTACGCGTCCAAGAGAAACCAAAAGCTATGAGTTTCCGCCCAACTGACCCGACTCCCTGAACCGTCACTCAGCATGTTTCCCTGAACTCTCCAGATCCTGGTGGTGATCGTAGCCGTGTTCGGTATCGTGATCTACCGCGTGATCACGGTCAGCACGTTCGCCGCCTTCGGCTGGGCTCTCATCAGGAACAACTCCCAGGTGGCCACCACCGGGACGGCCGTGTGCATCAACTTCTGCATCATCATGCTCCTCAACGTGGTGAGGGCCTTGTTGATGAGTGGAGAAGCTGTGTGCATCCACCTCGTGAAGCGAGGTTAGGAGAAGGCAGGGTGTGCGAAGCTGTAAACAGGGCACACGGTGGCTACTACAATAGGAAATATACTTGGATCTGTTTAAGACTTGGTTTTGGTTGCTACATGATAAATGTTCGTATTCTCCGGTTTTTGGAACATCTATAGATGTGTTGGCATTTTGTGTAACTGAGGGGATATATATATATAGCTGAAATATTGTTTAGTCAAGCTGCTTTTGTAATGCTGTTTAAATTGTACTATCGGTGTGTTGAGCGCCCTTAGTGCTTTGACATCACGGCATGAGAATGAAGGAAAACAATACCTTAACTGGTAATCTTGTATTATTACTTTCAGTTGTATGAAAAAGTTGCCCTACTGCTCACTAATTTAGGTAAGCTACAATTGTTTCTCCATCTTTCATTATCCTGTTTACCTTCAATTCTCACTCTAATTTCAGTGTTGGAAAGAAGGTAATATCTGCCCCCTCCCCCAGTAGGAATCGTGTCCATTATGTAGAAGAAGATCCAATAGATCCTTAATGGTGCTGATCCAATAGATCCATTAGTTCCTTAATGGTGCTGGTTCACATAGATCATAATTGGACTAATACACTTGAATACATTAAAATATACAGATATATACAGTCGGCACCACTATATTCTATCTTTTCCTCAATTTTTGTTTTATTCAATTTTTTTTTTTTTTTTTATATCTGTCCCTCTGGTTCTTCATCCACAGAACAGCCAAGAACTGAGTCAGAGTGGGAGAACAGCTTCACACTCAAGATGTTCCTCTTTCAGTTTGTCAATCTGAACAGCTCCACTTTCTACATTGCTTTTTTCCTTGGCAGGTGAGGCAGCAGTTCATCCATAATTACCACGAAATGGAAAATACAGAATGAACACACAGCTTTTAGTTTACTTTTGTCCGTGGGTTAAACAAAGGGTGCGTGTAATCATTGCTAGTCTAATCTGTGATGGATCTGTTATAATACTGTCCATATTGGTCACGGTTAACTGCATGGTAGTCTTTTTTTAAATGTTGTTGCGCAAAAGGAAATTAATGCCTGACTCAAGCTCTTTCAAATAAGTGCTTGTTGTGTTCAGTGATTGAAGCAAAAAAACAACTAGGTTATTAATTGCATTTTTACTGGAGTTATATCACATTATGTTTCACACTACATTGTATAGAAAAGAGTTAAAGTCATGCAACCGTCTTTGTCAGGTTCACCGGTCGACCAGGAGCCTACATCCGCCTCATTAACCGCTGGAAACTGGAAGAGGTAGGTCAACGTCTACAATATGTGGTTCATAGAACTTTTCAAATATGTCCAACCTGGAACATTTCCGGTGTATATTCTAATGGATATATATATATACACATAACAATATACACATAACATAAATGGTCGTGTAAAATGTTCTATGTTAAAGGGGGGTTTGTCCATACAGTTTAAAACGGTGTGAGAATTTCCTGTTTTTAAGGGGTTAGATTTCCTAGTCACTTTGTTTTCAAAAGGTTTTCTAAAACATCTTCCCGCAGAGCTGCAATTACACAATATTCTGTATTCCGAATGTCAGAGTTTACACGCGAAGTGCCTCGAAATACTCTGCTTTTTACACTGCGTGTTCATTTATATTTGTAGCCAATTAGCCTCTGCTCTTAAGCAGAACAAACCAAGGGTTTTCCCTCTCTGTGTAGTGCCACCCCAGCGGCTGTCTGATAGATCTCTGCATGCAGATGGGAATCATCATGGTGCTCAAGCAGACCTGGAACAACTTCATGGAGCTGGGCTACCCGTATGTATGGCCAGGTCAAGTGGTCTTGTTTTAGCGGTCAGGATCTCCTCCGCGTCGGTCCCCCCGTGACCATTTCCCGGTGGTTTGTCAGGCTGATCCAGAACTGGTGGACCCGGCGGAGGCTGAGAAGGGAGCACGGTCCCAACGCCAAAGCCGGCTTCCCACAGTGGGAGAGGGACTATAACCTGCAGCCCATGAACGCCTACGGACTGTTTGATGAATACCTGGAGATGAGTACGTGGCCCGTCGAACCCCCCCCTCGGCCCGCGTTTTCAAAGCGCAAAGAGTTTCGACCCTCAAACCTCAAACCTTCATTGCCATCAGTGGTGGCCGTTGTTGTTTTGTCTGTTATGTTCACGGGATTTGTCAAATGGATATATTGCAGACACTATGGGGTCATTTAAATGTTAAATGGTCCTTTCTGAAATATTACATTATTGATTTTTAGACTTTTTAATTTGATCCGTTTAATTCAAGGCGTTACAATATATGACCTATTTGGTGAGGCTCTCCACAAAATAAGACGGCTGATTGTCCTGAGCACTGATATGCGGTAACAGTTCTGACACCAACTGGCGTAAATGTAGATTCGGGTCAGCTTTCTGTACAAACCTGCGATGGCTTTGTGAATGGTTTGGATACAGCTACCGGTCATGCTCTCTGTCGGTTTCAGTTTTACAGTTCGGCTTCACCACCATATTCGTGGCAGCTTTTCCCCTGGCCCCGCTCCTCGCCCTCCTCAACAACATCATCGAGATCCGCCTGGACGCCTACAAGTTTGTCACCCAGTGGCGACGGCCCCTGCCCTCCCAAGCCAAGGACATAGGTGAGGCTCGTTCCCAGGGGCCTGTCGATCAACCTACCCGAGAACCTACAGGATGTCTCCGACACTTTTCTTCACAGGGATCTGGTACGGCATCCTGGAGGGCATCGGGATCCTGTCCGTCATCACCAACGCCTTCGTCATCGCCGTCACCTCCGACTTCATCCCGCGCCTCGTCTACGCGTACAAGTACGGGCCGTGCGCGGGGCAGGGCCGCGCCGGGGAGAGGTGAGCTCGCACGGCCGCGTTAGCGACGAAGGGGCGCGCCGGTCGCGCGGCCTAAACTGTCCTGAACGTCTAGCGTTGCTGTTTCCTGTCCAGGTGCATGATGGGATACGTGAACGCCAGCCTCTCCATCTTTAGAGTGTCTGACTTTGAGAACAAGTCCGAGCCCAGAACGGACGGATCGGAAATGTTTGGAGAAGCCGTGCGGTACTGCAGGTAGGTTCGGCGAATAGCAGCGCCGGATGCCGGTTGACCGTTTAGTTGTGGTTATTATACGTATTTTCTTCTACCACTGACTTCGCAGTAGCAGGGACCAGCTGTGAAAAGGTTACAAATTACATAATGCCTGTGGTAAATGTAGGCAATGACACAAGTTCACAGGACAGGAACAACGCGTCCTACCCAAAGGTGGGAACTACCGTAACCATTTAAAATAAGGGTTACAGGTGGCGCCTTATTCTAAGATGTTAGCGACTTTGCACATACATTTGCAAAATACATTGAATGCGTGTTGACCCCCAGGTTTCGAGACTATAGGGAGCCCCCTGATTCACCCAGCGGACCGTACTCGTACACGCTCCAGTTCTGGCATGTCCTGGCTGCACGGCTGGCCTTCATCATAGTCTTCGAAGTGAGTTGGTACCGTGACGCTCGGCTGACACGTCGACACGCATTTATCGGGGAAAAGCCACTTATCACCCTGCTTGTCTTGTGTCCCGGCGTTTTGTAGCACATGGTTTTCACCGTCAAGAACCTAATCGCTTACCTGATCCCAGACCTGCCGAAGGACCTACGGGACCGCATGAGACGTGAGAAGTACCTGATCCAGGAGATGATGTACGAGGCAGAGCTGGACCGGCTGCAGAAAGAGAAGAACGAGAGGAAGAGGAAGAGCAGGGCGTGTCATAAAGAGTGGCCCTGAAAGGGAGCGAACAGGTGATCAATGACAGCAGCGCACCAACCAGCCGGCCGTGTACAGTCGGGGTATTTCACATCGGATTGACGACATGTGTGGCATTACCCACCTGGTCGATACGCTTAACACAAATGATCAAATTTGGGGTTTTCACGCAAGCGATGACGGGACCAGATCTAGGAGCCGTGCACTGCGTTTGTGATCACCTACTGATTTGCCGTCTCTGACTCCACAGGTCATTTTTGGGACATTTCTTGCTCGGTGGTTTTGTGCGTGTGTGTGTGTGGGGGTGACGGAGAGCTGGCTGCATGCGTGCCAGGGACTGTGCAGTCGGTCCGTCTCCTGCTGAAATGTGTGAGCGCCCCCAGGAGGACCGTCCAGCAAACTGCGTTCAGCATGCCCCTCCGCCCTGGCGATCACACTTAACGCACATCGTTCTGATGCCGAGGTCCAGTCAAGGAGGAAAAGGACTTTGGCGTCGGGAATGTTTAACAATGGGATTTGCGACTCTGTAGCCGATTGCTCCTTCCTCTTCTGATTCACAGCTGTACATTTCTTCAAAACCTTGAATGTAGATTTCAGAGAAAACCGCAAAACATAAAATGTGTACAGTTGCATTGTCACAACATGGAAAGATTCTCTCTTACGTGCGATCGAACAACAAACCCTGTTTACAAGCCTTCTTATTTTCATTATAAAACGTTGGGGGAAATCCTGATCGATTTCTTTATCGTAGGAGAGATATTTAAGTGAATGTGAAACGTCCACGAGGTTGTGAACCTTAGGCCATGTTCTCTGCTTACATTGTGTGGTGCAATAAGGTGTTATTTTGAGATGATGTTCCATCACGTGTGTGGCGTTGAACGCAAACTGCTCAAACATCAGATGCCTTCCATTAGAATGGATTCTATTAACTATAGTAATAAAGATGAGTATTTATTACACATTGGGTTTTACAAGTGACCTATTTGCACTATCATGTCAGTTCATAACCGTTTCAATGTGTTTCCATCGCACAGGACGCCCCGCTATCAGAATCTGTTACTGCAGCTAGGCTGCCTGTAGTATCTAGTCTGGTCATTTCTGAGACTCCTTTGCAGTTCCCTACTGTGCCACCAAGGGGCGCAAATACACGTATCTTTTGATACAGAGGTACATTTCGCCTTTTGTCAGTGTTCTCATGCAGTTGTTCAGTCGGCTATCCAAAGATACTGTATGCAAAGCAAGTTCATGTTTATTGGGAATACAATGATCATCGCTGACTATTGTTGATATTGGACTGTACATACACTACTGTTCGAAAGGTTGGGGACATTTCCTTGTTACGAAAGAAAAGCATTGTGTCCATTAAAAGAACAGCTATGCTGCGAATGGAGGAGTGATTTCATGAAAGCAAAGAAAACTGATTTCATGTATTATTTTATGGAAAATAAGGAAATTTCTTAGTGACGCCAAACTTTTTAACAGTTGTGTTTTTTGTGCCTTTCATGCTGGCTTACACTTTAATATCATTCTACGTGTTTAAATATCAGCAAAATTCTTAACTAACTGAGTATTCGTTCATTTATTTGAATAGCAAATGTTTCTACTGTAAGTTACCATTTTTCTCATTCTCTAAGACATACAGTGTCAATGAATCATTAAAATATTTGATTAAAACAAAGGGCAACAATTGATCCCAATTGGTTCAATCAAACACTTATTAAAACAAAGGGCAACAATTGATCCCAATTGGTTCAATCAAACACTTATTAAAACAAAGGGCAACAATTGATCTCAATTGGTTCTATCAAACACTTACATTTTACAGATTGTAAAAAGCAGATTGGTATATTTTAGGATAAAACTCATCTTATGTTGCCAAAACAGTATTGTAAAGAAGATTGGGCCAGTCAAGGTTATGTTGGCACATTGAAAGGAATTTTTCATCAGCAACTATATCTCTAGATTGTAGCAGAAAGTTCCTGTTTCATAACAAAATACACAATTGAATGTAGGGAAAATGTGTTTGTTGCATGTTATTGAAAGATTTATCATATTGGTTGTGAGGTTTGTTGGCTCTACAAGGGAATCACAACCATCTTGCAACTTTCTTGACCAAGTGGCTTGGGAACTCTTATGGTTTTTATGTTCTATGTGTGATAATATTTTATATTTAAAACATTCGGAAGTTGCGTAGTATTGCTTCTTAGGTCCTATTCACACTATGCAAGTTTAATTAAGATAAAGAAAACTTTTAGAAAGATTTACATTTTCAAGAATGTTAAATTATAAAGATACTGATGGTCCAAACATCATAGCTATATGTAAAATGATATGACATTAATCAAATCAAACATGAATGCAGAGATGGAGATATGTATCTTTAACCTATCGCCAAGCACAGTCCACACAATACATTCCTCTCACTAATGTGAATAGAAAAGTGTATCTTTAGTATTTCATGTTTTTTAAACCTAAACGGCACCCTGTACTTGCTGACTTGAATAGACCCTTATCTTAACTAATGAGGAAATTCGTGTTTACTAAATCTGAGCAGCAGAAGTGTAGTAACACATGGCCTAATAACACATGGATACCGTAGTCCTTTAGAAACCACCCTGTCCATAACGTTGTCTACAATGTTTTGGGTTTCATAACTTTTCCTATGTTTAAAATGCTTAATCCTGGCCCCTCTAAAATACTTGTAATCCCCATGGAGACTTCACTTTTGCTTGTACATGATGTATAACACTAAAAATAGGAGGCTTCAAGTTCCTCCAGTGCCATGCCCTTCCACATGGATTACTGTGGTGTTGCAGAGGAATAGGGCTCACGGTGCCCATCCACACGGAAACTCTCCATTTTGATTATTAAATGCAGCAGAGGGGAGACACGCATCGCGTTTGTTTCCTATTAAGGCAACTTCTCTGCTGTAAGAGGATTATCCCTGACACCAGCTTTGAGTTGCATAAGGCTATCCTGGGATCATATCAGCCATTTACTCATTTCCTCCATTCTGGCAGCTGTGTTCAGTAGGAAGAGACCTTGTGGATATGGGAAAACATATTCTACTTATATTGCAGATTCTCCTTATATGACAGGTCTACTGTTTGATTGAATTGTTTGATTGAATGTAAGCTTAATTGAGTTTTCATCCATTTAATTACAACCAGTGACCACAGTGCCTTGACCTTTGTGTTTCTTGCTAGTCTTTTAATTGAAGGAGAATTTTTGCAGTCTATAATCAGAACGTGTCCATATTATATCTGCAGTAATAGAGGCGTTCTAGTGTTTCACAATATTAATTTAACCAAATATTTTTTGGGTGCATACAAAAGCACAACTTGGAATTGAACTTTTTCATTTACCTCAATAAGACTTGACCATCTTCTTCTAAAGCACATCAATGAACAATAAAGACTGGGATATGTGCATATGTATGAGGAAGCATTGAATAGTTTAGGGGATGTAACACTTTTAAAATATAAACAACAACATTGTAATGCCTTGTTTAAGCTGATAAATCATAAGTGAATGTAAACCACCGAAGCGGGTTTGGAGCAGTGGATTATGGAAAGCTGGTTCCAATGAGAAATGGTGAAGAATACATTCAATGTACTGCTCCTTTTTCATCTATTTTAAAATGTTTTCTCAAACAAAAACATTTGTAAAGATTGTTATTGAAGCAAAGTATCCAAAGGCCACAGTTAAGGAATTACAGAACTTTGCATGTTTGGGTCATTCATTCTCCAAATTAGGCACCACCTCAAAGACAACTGTCAACTTGGAGGGTTTCCAGAGCTTTTTTTTTTTTTTAAGAATCAGCAAAGGAAAAATCTGAAAAGAGGCTGAGAGCACAGTATTAAATGACTACATAGCCCTCTGCCACCTCGGGTAACTGCCACCTCGGGTAACTGCCACCTCGGGTAACTGCCACCTCTGGTTACTGCCACTTCAGGTAACTGCCACCTCTGGTTACTGCCACCTCTGGTTACTGCCACCTCTGGTTACTGCCACCTCAGGTAACTGCCACCTCAGGTAACTGCCACCTCTGGTTACTGCCACCTCAGGTAACTGCCACCTCAGGTAACTGCCACCTCAGGTAACTGCCACCTCTGGTTACTGCCACCTCAGGTAACTGCCACCTCAGGTTACTGCCACCTAAGGAACTGCCACCTCTGGTTACTGCCACCTCTGGTTACTGCCACCTCAGGTTAGCAATAAAAAAAGCACCCCTAAAATGCACGTTTGGCATATTTGTCAAATAAAAACAAAAAGGTTAGCGGCATTCTGAATTGCCTACTACTACTGAAGATAAATTATTGAAATTTTCTGTTTTCATATGTTTTCAATTTCAATGCAACAAATCCTGCTTTAATGCATATTCATTGTTGTCTCAGTTGGGAGTCATTGCTGTTGTAAAACACAGCTGAACATTACTGTCAGATAAACGTTGCTAGCAAGCCAGCAAACATTTAGCATTTTGAATGTTGGAAAAAGGTTGGTAATCCCTGAATAAAATTAGTAGGCAAGTTCTCGGCTTGATCCAATAGGCTTTTCAGAGTGAATCCAGGATGGGATGGGCTGCTATTTCAAGTACCTAAAATGCAGGGCTTCTCTTTGAAGGATTACATAGTGTTCAATTGATGCGTTTGGTTTTTACTAGATGTTAACGTGTTCTTGTATTTTTATGTCAAATTATTTCAGTGCTCCCATAGTTACGGTGTTAGGGTGTTCCTATATGTCTAGGCCCCAGCTGTCAGCTATAACATTAGATAAAGAGAGCTTCTCGCAGGCTGCCTGACAGACTGTTTGCACACACAGATTAGATGGATGACATTGTCCCCCTACAGTGGTTGTCCAGGGCGACACAGCAGCCAGTTTAATCTAACAGACAGACAGAATCACACACATGCCTACATACTTAAAGGCGCAATCTGTAGTAACTACATCATTTATATATAGAGAACATATTTACATTAAATCCCTTGGGTTAAACTATTGTTTTGGAGGAGCTTGGCAACTTTAGTGTGCTGATCATTACCCAATGAAAACACAAAATACAACAGAAGTGTACAGTTCACTGCATTGATTCAAAACATGGTTAAACCAATAAGGGCAATGACATTAAGGATACAAGCACTGTGTATTACCTGCAAGTAACCCTTGAATATGTTTAGATGCTACAAACGTGATTATAAAAAAATAACACAATGTACAATAACAGCTGATATGTCAGTACAGTGTGAAGCCAGCTGATGCTAGACACAAAGTGGTCACAGCTCATGATTCTTTCACAAGCTATGACACCAATCATCACAACTTTACATGCAGAAAACATATAATCCTTCTTCCAGAATAGCCCTGGATCTTATCCCTGTCTTTCACTTATCTGCAAGGCTTTTAATATAGCTGCAGGACATCAAATTAATTGGGAGAGGTCAGCATTATTACATTTAAACAATAGACTAGTTTAAAAGCATTTATAAATTGTGCTTCTCCGGGAAACCAGCCCTATGGCTATATCATTATTTTATAATTTGTTTGATAAAAAATTTATGTAGACTCTAGCTTCGATTGCAAGATAAATTCGTTTATTTTGTTATTATTAATAATTCAACAATGTGTCAAACATTAATTTTTTTACAGCTTCATGATTTTCAATTTCAAAGATTTTTTTGTTATTTTAGCAATCCAATGGAATAGCCCTATTGTGGACATGCCAGTGACTTGTGTGTAGAGGTTTAGGAAAGGTCTAGAACCAAACCAAACCGCCGGGGATGCATGCAGAGCAGACACAGATCCTTACCAAATCATCTGGATGCATTTTAAGAGCATGTCAGACCTGGAAGGTTGGAGAGAGAAAACTGATGGGTTACAGCAGGCGTACTCGACTCTTATCCGTTTTCTGTTTCCGCCTCATCATTAATTGCATGCACACCGTGTCCCAGGTCTAACTAGGTCCCTTATTTAGAGGGTGGAAATAAAATAAAAAAGTACGTGAGGAATGGGAGAAGGACACCAGTAACAGTCTGGAGGACAAAAAAAAGTCAAGAGTCAAACATCACCATGTGTAACATGGTTCGTTGTTTACAGCTGGACAGCTGTTGAAAGGCACTTATGGCCATGTAGATTGGGATTTGTTTATAGCAAGACAGCTGTTTGTACAGTTACAAGCTTAATGTCGTCATTGCACAGGAAAATAACGGAACAAATACTAAACCTCTGACAACTTTGATCCACTATTGAAATAGAAGTACCCAAAGTTGTTTAAAACAAAGTAAATTAACTTTTCTCATTGAACATCAAATGAAAAGAAATTCTACAATGAAGTACTCATTGCTGTAGTTGAAGTCAATGCTGAAAGAGTCTTGGAAACCAGAAAGATCTTTCTTTTAGCAACTGAGATTGGTATATATTTTTCCATACCCTGACATTCTGTGATATCTGCACAATTAACATTGGAAGAAAGGAAGATAAAATGCAGGTTTCAAAACAATTGTTTCGGACAAAAGGAGACGCCTCTCAACACGAGATGATGGTAAACGCAGTAAGTAGTCTTGAGGAAATCGTTCAACTTCTGATGTGAGTTCAATCCTCAATGTGCCTGGTGGTTGGACACTTTTTCAGAGCTCCTGAGACCATCTCATTTGACAACGATAACCATGGAAACCATCCCTTGAGCAGTGTGTCTGTCACCGTGTCCCGGATGGGAGGCTCATAATCACAAGTGCATAGCGATTACAGAGGTGGTCTGGATTATGCTGCAGGCCTCTCGTTTAAATCCCCGAACGCTAATGGAATTGACTTGATTTTGCGTGTGGGAATTAAATGGACTCAAGCTGCTCTGCAGTTCATCAGGTACTATTTACAATGGTAACGTGTCACGCTACAAAGGTGTCAGGTGCTCTGGTGCATACATAAGTGCAAATCACAGTCACATTTGCTTCCCAGTGTTTTACCTAAATATTACCAAGCAACCAGGTTGGATTGAATTATACAGTCAGTCTAATCAAGTAATTGATATTCAGCTTGGAATGTTGTAAAGTGGGAGAAAAGTGGTTCATATTTGTTAGACTGATCATACTTTTCAAAACACACTACTTTTTACTGTGCTGTGAGTATGCAAATGAGATGTTATTCATCGCAGGGTGAGATATTTGGGGAACACTACCCTGTGAAACAAAACTTAAAACATTTTACAATGCCTAAAGACAATGATCATATCTAAACCCAATTGAGATGTTGTGGCACGACCTGAAATCAGAAGTTCATGTTCAATAACCCTTAAATGTCGCTGAGGTAAAGCAGAGTTCTATAAACAAGTGAGCAAAAATTCTTCTACAGCGAATTGAAAGACTGATCAAAACTTTGTTACGCATTTTGTTCCAGTAACTGCAGCTGACGGTGGAACAACAAGCTATTTAATGTAAGGGGTTGTTCATTAAATTCAGTATGTTGCAAATGTTGCTTTTTTTGTTTACCAAGTTTCCCTTTATTGCATATTTTGGGTGAAGATCTGACGTGTTCAAATATGCACACAAAAATAGAAGTCAGAAAGGTGTTAAAAATGTTCATAGCCTATAATATTCTCTGTACAATCAATCTGTTATTATACAAATACATTTGCCAGGTGCGACAAAGTACATTTTAATCAGTGTGTTACTGTGGATGTCTGTGGAAATCTTAAGGCGATTTTTTACAAACAATAAGCATAAAACTTATGGTGATTTTTAAAACCAAAAAACAACTTTCTAGGTCAGTGTCTTCTTGTGACTTACACTGGCAATCTGTAGTTGAAACAATAACAAGGCACTTTTCTCGACCGACCCTATTTTGGTAAAATTCTTAGGAATGGGGCTGGAGACTGACCATCCATGACATCAGCATTTTTCACCATATTTGGTTTTGTTTACAACCTTTGGAGTCAAATAAGCATATCTTTTGGGTTCTGATGGGGCACTGTACAACGGTGTAACTAATCTGATGCGTCATTTATAACTCATCTTGTTTAGCATTCAATTGGTATGTACAATAAAACTCCAAAAGGGTATGCACAGTGTCATCCGAAAGTATGCAGACCCCTTTACTTTCACTACATTTACGAATTTATTAAATACGATAATTTTTCTTAAATCGACACAATACCTCTATTAACAAAGCGCTAAAAAAAATTACAAATTCTGCCAGGTGTGAAAAAAAAAAGAATCACCAAGACGCTTCCTAGAGTTAGCCTTCCAGAAAAACTAAGTAACTAGCCAAGAAGTACCTTGATTGGGAAAGCGACCATGAACCCATTGGCCACAGAGCATCAGAGAGGTCTGCAGAGATGGGAGAACATGACAGAAGGACAACCATCTCTGCAGACCTCCAGCAATAAGGCCCGTGTGGTAGCCACTGCTGAGTAAAATAAAGGTCTCTTTGAGCGTGAGGGGAGATATTCTCAAGTCTGATGAGACCAACGTTAATGAAAGGACGAAGGGAGCAACATACAGACAAGGTTTTGAAGAAAACCTGATCCAGATCACACAGGACTTTAGACTGAGGCAAGCATTCGACTGTCAGTATGACAATGGCCGAAACACAGAGCCAACACAGCCCTGGAGTGGCTTTGGAACAAGTCCTGAGTGGCCCAGCCAATGCCGAGACGTGAGCCCCAGAGCTTGAGGAGATCTACGAGGAAGAATGGGAGAGTGCCCAAACGCAAGTGTGCCAAGCTGAGACACCCAAAAAGACTCAATGCTGTAATCCATGCCAATATCCACATTTGTATAAAGAACGTGGATTCTTATGTACATAATATATGTTGAATTTCTTTACGATTTATCACAATTCTTTGATATTCTGTTTAGATTGATGGCTATAAAAACAGCAATTTAATCAATTATTTCCGGAAGGCACTGTAGCAATTGCAGATTGACACTTTAATGGGGAGACGCGAGAGAACAGACTTGCATGAATGCGGGCAGATTATTTGCTTACACTTGACTGATGACCTATTTTGATGAATCTTTTTTTTTAACCTAGAGATACATTGTTTGAAAATAATGATTATACGTTACAAAAATGCTAATGTAAATCATATTTGTCAATTATGCAACCTCGTAGTCAAAATCTATCAACCTCCAGTCTGAACTGTGATTGTAACCTAGGTTAATTCTCTGAGCACATGTTTACACACATTTTACAATATATTTTATCAATGGAGGATGGTACTAAAGCTCCGCCATAGCGTCTCCGATATAGACCAATTTAGACATCCAAAGCAACAATTGAATATAGCCCAGCAGTAAAATTGGTTTTACTATCTGTTGTGCAAAATGTCTTTTGTGCGCAATCGCTCCCACCCCAAGGTGAGCTGAACGTACGTTTCTCGAGTCCTAACCGCACTGCTTTCTTTTGAACGCTGTAATAGTCGGTGTGGACATGACATCAGGGACTAAGTGCCCATTAAGGTGGCATATTACTTGCCTGTATTTTGTTGCAAAAAAGATCGACTTGATTTTTGTCTTGTAACGAAATGTAGTCTACGTATGAGATGACAAAAGTTCCAAGAGAGTGAAATGGTTTCATTGGGTTATGATAAAGGACGTGTCATAACAATAAGGATCTTCTCTGCTTGGAAATGTAAGTGGATATGTTAAACTTTTTATACGTTAGATCGATTCTATTGTTTGACCGCCCTTTCCTAGTTCATTGTCCAATTAGAAGCTACATCGTTCGTTACTGTATTGCACAAGAACATATTCATTACAAATCCGCATCTGTGCATTGAGGAGAGGATTTTCATTGTGGGTTCTCTTATCTCAGTATCATTCACTTGAAATTGCCATTAACCGGCTCTGCAACGATGTTAATGACAAAATTCTGCTTGCTACTTACCAAAATATAGAAATTGTCGTCATTCCTGCTTATGCACGGCACCTCCTCAAAGTTATACATAAAAATTTAAACGGTATACGGTTTGACCAAGTTTACATCCGCAAACCGGAACCTCCGCAGAAGTCACTAATTAATAGTATGCATCGGTTGGCTGATCGAATAGCAGTACCTTATGGATGACATTTCTAGCACCTTTTTTGGAAGAACGTGACAGACTATGCTCAGTGGTAATAATAACAATATACCATCTTGCAATACTACATATTTGGGGGATTCATGTATTTTGACATTATAACTGTTTGCAGAGCTAGCTAGTAGACATTTCCATTGAAGGACACCATGCTCAAAGAACCACACAAAACCCGTCAGATTCAAGTTAATAATACTAATAGTCCTAAACCACATGTCAATAAAATAAATGTTTCAATGGTATTTCATAAAGTACCAAGCAACCAATGAAACATTTCCATAATGTTTACTGAATTTAACAGCTATCAAAATAGATGGTCATGTGGGTGGAAACAGGATTTAGGTTACTTTCATTCTTTCAAATCCATGAGAATGATGTCATGTCAATGTTTTTCTTCTGCTCGCAGGGCTTTTCCTTGTTTACTCTCTGCTCCTTTCGACTGGGACTCGTGAGAGTGGATTATGATTTGGTTGCAGCTTTCTCACCAACCACCTGAGACTCAGCCCTCAAAAGGCAGAATGTGTCTAGGTTTGCCACCACCACTTTGTGGTTCTATTAGTGGGTGTGTGCATGACTTTTGGGTCACTTTGGCATTACTCCTATCCATGTGTCTGTCACGTATGATTGTCACGGCCACCTGCCCACTACCTTGCCTGTGTGCCAGTGATATCATCTCCTGCAGTGGTCGCAATCTGTCAACAATGCCCCCTGAATTCCCCAGCTATGTAACCCGATTGGACTTCGGCCATAATGCCCTGCCTGCTCTGCATTCTGATTGGTCAGTCCGGCAACTGGACAGGCTGACTGTGCTGGTTCTCAGCCGAAACTCCATTACCCACCTGGCATCGGACGCCTTTGCCCCCAGTCCTCACCTTCGCCACCTGGATCTCTCATCCAATTGGCTGTCTTCGCTCAACGCCTCTGCCTTCCGTGGGCTTGAGGAACTGGAAGTACTGCTTCTGTTTGGGAACCTTATTTGCCAGACCGTGACAGGGGGCTTCCAGGGGCTGAGCAGCCTGGAACGGCTTTACTTGGGCGGGAACAGACTGGTCGACTTTCCCCTGGAGCTCTACCAAGGAGATGGAGCTTTGCCACGACTCCATTTCCTGGATCTGTCAATGAACATGGTGAGGCAGGTTCCTGTGCAGAGTCTCCTATCGCTGGCAGCCTGGCAGCAGGGTGGCATCTACCTGCACGGGAACCCATTGGTGTGTGACTGTGCATTGCGTGCCATGCTGGAATACTGGGAAATAAGGGAATTCCGCCCCCTGCTCGACTACGGGGAAAAGTATCCATGCAGTTTGGATCAGGAGTGGCTGAATTGTTCTGTGAGCCCTCGGGAAGGGTTCCCTAGAACCGCAGAGGTGGGTTATCAGGTGGAGCCTGGTAACTGGCTTATGTTGCCATGTCCTAGCATTTCTCTCCCCCTCCAGAAGGGGGCAGCGCTGTTCTGGGTGACCCCAGGCCAGGGATCACCGGCACTGGGCCTTACAGCGGACCAGAACGGCCACCTTCGGGTCCTTGACAACGGAACCCTGGAGATCCACGGGGTGCTGCGGGAAGATTCGGGGACGTACGCCTGCGTGGCCGCCCGCGGCCATGGCCGACGCCCCAATGGAACCGTCGAGGTCACCGTCTACGTGGGCAACGGCAGCCGGCTGGCCGGAGGCGGGGGGCCACGCGGCAGCGGGGGGGAGCATTTCAACACCGCCTTCACCACGCTGGCGTCGTGCGTGGTCAGCATCGTCCTGGTGCTCCTCTACCTGTACCTTACGCCCTGCCGGTGCTGCGGCGGAAGGGCCGGGGGGGAGGGCACACGCAGCGGGAAAGCCATGCTCTTCTGCGCCGACCCGAGGGAGGCGGAGCTTGCGGACCGGAGGGTCACCGTCGGAAAGAGAGTGGCCTTCCTCGAAACAGTGGATGAGTACCCCCAAAAATGCAGTGCCAAGCCATCAGCGGTGGACACAGCAGCCACGGAGGGCATATTAAGGAATGGAGGCAGGGCTTTGGAGCAAGACAACGTTGTGTAGCATTTAGTTCAAGCATCCATTACTCTAGACCAGTGGTTCTCAACTGGTTCTACCTAGTGATGTAGAATGAACCAGGTGGCCTCAACCTAATATTTGTGAATGGGGGGGGGGAATGTATGACAGATTACAGTATATGCAGCATTTTTACTGGACAAGGAAACAGCATTCCCAGCTTTTTTTCATCGCCTATAATTCCATACTGATCATATTCTGAAGGATGACTGCATGCTCTCCACAAAACGAAGACGGCAGTATTTGTTTATTAATACTTTTACTCAGATACCCACGACCCATTCAAGACCTTCCACAACCCAAATTTGGAATGCACCAGCTGAGAACCACTGGACTACATCATACAAAATGTCAACAATTACAATTTTGCAATGAAAACCATTCGGGAAAAGTTTTTATTTGAAATTCACAGCAATGATCAGACAGATTTTTACATGAATATGTACATTTTATTCGGTGTAGACAGATATAGAAACTTCCAATAGTTTTAAACATATATTTCATGTCAACTCGGACCTCTTCCTCCCCAAACATCAGAACACTTCAACTGTAATGCATTACGTGTGCATTTGTCAATATGTAGTCTGTCATAAGGCATCCTGTGTTTGTGAATGATGATATCAAGGCAACAGTCTCTGCCAATGTCTTTGAAATTGTACGCAGGTAAAATGGATGCATTCAGGCAAAGATGCCAAAGTCAACCGTGATCAATGTCTAGCCTACTGCAGCCCCAAGCCACCCATGACCCATATTCTATTGCTGTTCTCGGTTATTTTGGTCTGTGTGAATAGACAGCATCCAGGTGAAGAATGGACTGACATCAGTGCTGGTCTTCATACCTTTCACTTAGAGGGATATTTACATGAATGTATAACAACTTTATCACCATCTTGTGTCGTCATTTCTGTATGTGCATTTAAGTGTGGGGTCACTTAGAAATGTCATTGTTTTAAATAAAAACATACATGAAATGAATAGGAAATATAGTAATTGTCAAGGTTAGAAATAATGACTTTGAATGAAAATAGTAATGGTGTTTCTTCTAACTTCATCAAAGAATCCTCCATTTGCACAATTACAGCCTTGCAGACTTTTAGTATTCCAGTTGTCAATTTCTTTTAGATAATCTGAAGAGAATTCACCCCATGCTTCCTGAAGCACCTCCCACAAGTTGGATGGACTTGATGGGCACTTCTTATGCTCAATGGGGCTGAGGTGGTTGTGCTGGCCATTCCAATATAGTGCAAATACCAGCGGACTGCTTCTAATCTTCCGTAAATAGTTCTGGCATAGTTTAGAGCTGTGCTTTGGATAATTGTCTTGTTATAGGAGTAAATTAGCTCCAATCAAGCAGCAACCAAATGATATGGCCTGGCGTTGCAAAATGGAGTGATAGCCTTCTCTTTTACCCTGTACAAATCTCCCACTTTACCACCACCAGAGCACCCCCAGACCATCACAATGTCTCCACCATGGACGATTGCTGGTGCTCTGGATACACAACTAGTCTAAAGTTTTATTGCTTTTTTTAATCAGCACAACAGTTTTCAGCTGAGCCAACATAACTGCAAAATTGATTTCTAATGATGAATTAGCCTTTTTCAAATAATTAACTTAGCAAACACAACCTGCCATTGGAACACAGGGTTGAAGGTTGCTGATAATGGCCCTCTGTATGCCAGTATAGATATTCCCTTAAAAACCAGCAGTTTCCAGCAACAATAGTAATTTACAACATTAACAATGTCTACACTGTATTTCTGAGCAATTTGTCTGTTATTTTCTTTAGAAAACAAAGACATTTCGAAATGTCCCTAAAACTTAGAACAATAGTGCGTGTATCTATATACACAAAAAACACACAGACAGACTGTGTATAAAATGTACTCACCAGCCACTACCTTACACCTGTCTTGCCTCCATCTGTTTCTCAATTTGCCGCATAGTGTGTTTAGAGGTACCCTTTAGCATACCACTGTGTATTTGTGGCCTTTCAGTCAGCTTGAATGAGTCTGGCCAATTTCCTCTGACCTTTCTTAATAACAAGTTCATATTGGTCACGTATTCCCCATTCTGATGTATAGTCAAACAACAACTACATGTTTTGCGGAGATGCCACCCAATTCTCGGGTCCATATTAAACCAAAATTTAACCCATTCCTAACAATGACAAGTTGCAGAGGTCACAAAGCAAGTAAAAGCCTTTTAAACTGAATGTTCACTGTACCAATCCTATGTGTATATGGAGATTTTCTCCTTCAACTTTCTGTGTGAGTATGAAGTCAGAATTGGAGTCATGACAGCTTAACGAGACTTTTAGTGATCAGGATGTATCTGAAGATGGTAGATTTATGAAGGCAAAACCTGACTAACCTAAATCTGTTTTTGTGTGGTCTCCTATAAATGTTAATCTGAACACCTAGCCTTTTTCCCTGCTCTGCTTTACAGATCTAAAGGAGTTGTTAAAATGTAGACAATGGTACCTGCCACCTGAAGCTTTAAACATAATAATTTCACCAACTGAAAAATTATACTGTGTTTATTCGCTTTGTATAGAATGTAAAATACAACACAAAACAAAAGTCCCCAAGCCATATATTTCAAATGTCTCCTTTCACAAAGACTCAGTCTTTTCCTTCAAGCATGTCCTGCTAAATATTTTGTCACCTCAAGCTAAAATGTACATAAAGCTTTTACATTGACATGTGCCCATCCACATCAGGGCTTAATCCTTCATTCCTCACAAAACAGTGTTGTTATTTGAAGCTATTTTCTCAGTGATAAGTATGTTTTTCCAATGCTTAGCCTGTTAAAAATGCATTCCTGTCCTGCTTGTTTAATGTAATAAGGTTTTGAATAAAATGTGTGATGTAAAATAGCAATTTACAAGTTCTGTAAGTCTAAGTAATGCTGTTCAGATTGTCACAGAATACATCAAAACGACATTTTGGAAATTCTGGCAACATACGCTTTATGTTTCAAACCGATAATACATGTTGAGCATAGATTTGCTGAATTGTGTAAAGAGTGAGAGAGTATATTAATAAATTAAGTATAATTTAATTAACCACATTAAATAATGTAATTGAACAAGGTTTGGGAAATGTACAAGGTATAATAAAAAATAAAAAAACAATACAGTATTCAAAATGGTTGTTTGTAAACCTCAGATGACTGTTTCATCTGGAGGAATAGTTCAGCAATTCAGCCACCCATAAAGCAGTTCAAAATATGTTAATTATATATGAAAACAAGAAATGTAATGTTTTTGTTTGTTCCCGTCTGATCTTGAATAAACAACAATGCTTGATTTGACGCTTGAAGACATAGGGATGCTGCAGCTGATTAGATTGTGCTGGCAGGCAAACAGAAAAGCCCAAAACGCTGTATAATTTTGCTGTTATTAGCATCTCTGTTTGGCAATTAGGGAAGTCTGTAAGAAGAAACTGCCTTTTTGATATCAATGACACTGAAGATGAAACATTTATCTCAATAACGGTACAACAGGTCTAACAAATTGAAATACTTTAGGGTTACAATGGATACTGTGCCCCAAAACACCAGGGTACTTATGACACACAAAGGTAGTTATTTCAGAAAATATTTCTATTGCATAACCCTGTTTCCCAAAAAAGTTGGGACTGCATAAAACGGAGAGCAACAAGTTTCAAAAATGTTGGGACAGGGACATGTTTACCACAGTGTTGGGACAGGGACATGTTTACCACTGTGTTGGAACAGGGTTATGTTTACCACAGTATTGGGACAGGGACATGTTTACCACAGTGTTGGGACA
>JACXGK010000286.1:0-128111 GCA_016801125.1 Novumbra hubbsi
CTAGCGAATTGTATGCGCATTGTGTGGAAAGGGGGGCTATTTAAAGGGGTCCGATGTGAACGGACTTTAGATCTACATGTCCGGCGAGACAGATCTCCGGGTGCGCATTCGTAATAAAGGTGTATGATTTGGGAAGACTTGAACGGCGTGGACATTCTCTGATTTGCAACCCGGGGGGAAACTTTAGTTCCTACACTACAGGTGGGAGATCGACCACCTGGTGAACTGGTGCAGACAGAACAATCTGGAGCTCAACGCTCTGAAGACAGTGGAGATGGTTGTGAACTTTAATGGCTGACCCCTCCCACCCTGGACATAAACTGTTTCGGTCACTGCCATCCGGCAGAAGGCTACTGTCCATAAGGACCAACACCTCACGCCAAGAGAACAGTTGACACCCAATGTCACTGATCCCCTCTGACCCATAATTTAACTTTAACTTAATGCATTTCATTAATGCACTTCTCTGGACTTCCTTATTGCACATTGCATTTTATGTTACTATACAGTAAATGTTTGCACATTTTATATTTTCTGTCAATTGTATTGTTCCATTCCACTTACTGTGTTTCTTGTCATGCACCATAGCACCAAAGTAAATTCTTGGTATGGGTAAACTTACTTGGTAATAAAGCTGATTCTGATCAATATTAGCCTCTGGCTGCTTGTTTAAGGATAGGAATGATTTTAAGGTTTTATTGTTCTCAAGTCCAGCGTTCGCAACTTACAGGTCTTAAAGGATCTGCTGCAAAAGTCTGGGCGGCCGATACCACAGCATACCTTCAGAGGTCTAGTGGGGTCCATGCTTTGAAGGGGCTGTGCTGTTTTGGTGCCCATAACATTGGACCTACGCATAATGTTATGGCTGATTGGTGTATTTAGCCATTGGTGGGAAAAGTGTGTTAAATATTTTAAGAATTTGGTTTATGCTGTATATGATCATGGCAAGAAAGTGAAAGACATGAACAAACATGCAAGGAGGGAGAGAAAGGCAAAAAACAGTAGTAAAACTAATTAGTGAAGCATATCAATGACTCATTTTGGGTTTTCTTACTTCCTGTTGAACAATTGCCTGTACTCTCATTGGATAGTACAACTAGGCTAGAAATATAAACGTTTGAGCTTCATCGGCAGAACATCACTTGATGCTTCAACTTCTGAAAACCCATTTGGATTGAAAGGTAAATATCAAACTGAAATATTGTATCAACTACAGAGGACATTAATAGCTGCGGTATGTAGGGATGTGTTTGCTAAGATTCGATCATATGGAGGTTATGGTCAGTGTTAGCTGATATACAGTCACACTGAGGTCAGGGTCTGTGTTAGCTGATATACAGTCATATTGAAGTTAGGGTCTGTGTAAGCTGATAGTGACTCACAGGGAGGTCAGAGTGTTAGCTGATGTACAGTCACATGATAGGGTTATCAAAACCGGGTTGTAAATGTGGTTACCCTGTATGCATGTGAGGTGATACATTTATTTTAAATACCAGTTTATATCTCTCAATCCATCCTGTGGTCACATTTATGTTGTGTGTTTTCCAGTCAACCACTGAAGAAATGAATCACACAGAGGAAACAACTATACCTGTGAAGGCATCCATTAAGACACTTTATGAAAGTGAGAAAGTGGACAATGGAGAATGGCATGGGAAAGCTGGGGTGCTTGAGTCTGAAGTGGACATTGGTGGCTTGAGGATGAAGTCTGAGGTAGTTCAGATTGGTGGTGGTGGTATGGCATCAACGAAAAGAGGAGTGTCCGGGCACCTTGATTACTCACTGGGGAAGGCTGAAGTCGACCTTGGTGGTGAGCTAAATTTGGAGGGCAGGTTGCCCAACGCTGGTCTCACTGCCGGAATAACTGACAATGGAGTAAAAGCCATGGCCACTGCGGAGCTCGTAGGTGTCTCTGCATCCCACGGCAAGGCCACAGCAACACTACGTGTGGCAGCTGATACAGGCTTTGAGCTTACCAAGGATCAAGTGGGGTTACAACTTCTGGGTACAGGCTTCTCTATCGGGAAGAAAACTTCGGTTTCAATGTTTGGAAGCAAATTTGAATGGAACTTTGCCAAATGATTCCCTCTGTTTAGTTACCCTATAATCTAAATAATGTGGCAACAATTTTTTTATACATTCTTATCAACTAAAATATTTGATATTATTTTTTTCTACACAAACACATATTTTTTTCTAGCTTCATCTAAAGCGTGCACATTCACACACTCACATGCATGCACGATTGAACAAAAGGTTTTAGAATAATAAAATACGTTTTTATGTGAACTCTTCTTTTTGATGTTTTATGATCTAAAAGAAGGGAATAGAAAAAGAAAGTGAAGAGAACAGGTATTTACGAGATTTTGATAAAAAAAAATGTATTGACAAGAGAATACATTTTTTGTATTCTATATTTTTGCTGTTTCCTACAACTGTGACTCTGAATAATTTCTAACTTTGTTTTGTACCTTGCTCATTAGACTGCCATATTTTCATATCACCTAAATCTAACAGGGTTTACATAACTGTGTTGGATTTGACAGTATTTAAGACACATATAGAGTTGAGTAAAGAGCTGAGTTGGGATTTTAGTTCGGTGGCCCTTCCATTTGAAACAAATTACACAAGGGCATGCAATTCCAGCACAAAAAAAAATAGTTTAAAACAGTAAAAGGCACTGTGGAAAATAATAAGTGTTGTCAATGTGTTGACCCCTAGCTGTATTGGGGTTTCCAAAAAACCTTAAACCTCACGGTGTAAATAGATTTATTTTCCGGAAAATGATGTATAATTTCAAGGAAAATAATAAAATATAAATCCATCTATTGCTTGTTTTGGATATTGATTGAATTGCTAAGATGTCTTTTTATATCTTGTATAATAAAAACATTACTTTCACTTTCCATTTCTTAGAAATCACCATTGGGTGTATCCCAGTTACTGTAACACAGGTGGATACAAACACAGACCCATCATGGTGGGACCTCTTTTTTATGTACATTCAGCAAGAACTAGTGGCGTCATCTGTACAGTTGGGGAAGAATAAACAGTTGAACCTTGAACATGTAAAGTCAGAACAACTCACATGACATTTCACCTATCAACTCTCATCACTCTGTAATATGTAGTAAGACTTGCTCTTGCATACGCAATTAAACTTGAAATAATCATTGTATATGCTTTTTCCATCCTCCACAGGTATAATGATGACAGAATGCATTTAACTGAAATGCATTATGGATGATGTTACAGATCATTGTAATAATATGGATGATGATACAGATCTTTATAATAATATGTATGTTGATACAGATAATTTTTATAATATGTGTGATGACACTGGTCAGTACAAACATATGGATCATGACACTGGTCAGTAGAATAAAGAGTAACACAAACATTTATACATCCCCTCTCTTATACTCAGTCCCTCTAGATAGCAGGAAGGCTGCCCAGATTGACAGGCCATATTTCTAGATGGACACAGTGGATCATGATAGAGTTGCATGTGTATAGCTAAACCACTGGCTATGTAATCATACTTATGATAGAGAACATGTTTATATGCAGATGGTTATGCAAAAAAAACGTTTTTTCTACACCCTGGGAAGAATAAGATACTTAATACAACACAATATTCTCCATTGTTGGAAATGAAATGGGTCAGGTCTAATCAATCATAGTCTTTTGGGTTCTGATTTAGGAAAAACTGACCTGGAAAAATGGTCTAGTGCTCTCATAAATATGAGGTTACAGACTAAAAACATGTATAGACCTATTTACATAAATTAACCAACAATATTAAACACAGAACTTATTTGGTAAGTATTGGTTGAAATATTGGTCTACATTTGTTGTAAACATTTGAACAATCACATTTCAATTCAACGGTAATTTGACATTATCTGACAATTATTTAAGTGATTCAGATTAGTCTAGAATACATTTTGTGTAGTATTTACTTAAAGGTTTCTTTGTTGAATGCTAGAGGAATATACATAACCACAATCATCTGGCAAAATGTGTTTTGTCTGATGAGACTTTTTTGTCATTAAGAATGAAGTGTATATGTTCTGCCCTCTAGTGTCTACAGGAGTAACAGCAAAAACATTGTATTTACACCTCCAGATATTGTAGTGGCACAGCAGTATTATACAACAGCTAGCTATCTCAGCATTTGAGCTAATGTAATACAAAGTGTGTTTTCCACATTTCATAGCCTACCATATCAACAAATATCAATATAATTTCAGAAAGTAAAAAATAACTTCACCTTCCAACAAGACAAGCCAAGCACACCACCAAATCAACTGAGTGGCTACCCCAGACTGTAATCATATAAAAAAATTGTTGACTGACCTAATAAGGGGTTTGTCTTGCAATTTGACTGAGGTTGAACTCTTCTGCAAATAAATTGATAAATGTATTATTGCAAAATGCAGGCATGTTACACAATAGATTATCCAAATAGACTTAATGCTGTAATCAAAGCAAAAACTGCTTCAGCAATATATCATTGAGGGGTGTGCACACATATGCAACTTCAATACTGACCATTTTTACTTTTATATATTTGTCGGAGAAATTGTTTTAAATGTGTATTAATTATTGTTGGGTACAATAATCTACTAAAGGTGGAACAATTATGGAAATTAATTGCAGCCAACACATAAATAAAAGCAGACTTTTTATTCACTGTATATTTTACTCTCTTCAATGTGGCCATATGTGTATGGGTGAGGCTTATTCAATCTAAGTTTATACAGTCTACTGTACAGCTATGGCCACATGTTTTGAGAATGACACAACAGCAATATCCTTGTATTGATATAAGTTTTGCGACCATTCTTTATTCATTTATGTACCATTCTTTATTCATGGCTGTGTTCTTAGGCAAAATTGTGAGTGAGCTCACTCCCTTGGCTGAGAAGCAACCCCACACATGAATGATCTCTGGATTATTTACTGTTGGTATGACACAGAACTGATGGTAGCACTCACCTTTTTTCCTCCAGACAAGCGATGCCCCAAACCATCGGAAAGAGGATTCATTACAGAAAATTACTTTACCCCAGTCAGCCGTTCAATCCCTGGACCTTTAGCAGAATATCAGTCTGTCTTCAGAAGTGATGTCAGAAGTGGCTTCTTTGCTGCCCTTCTTGACATCAGGCCATCCTCCAAAGTATTTGCCTCACTGTGCGTGCAGATGCACTCACACCTGCCTGCTGCCATTCCTGAGCAAGCTTTGCACTAGTGGTGCCCTGACCCCACAGCTGAATCAACGTTTAAGTGTCATTTCATCTGTAAATATAAGCAAAATATGCATCGGTTAAACATCTACTTTTTTGTGTAAGTCTGACCATGTAAGTTTTATCACAATAGAAATCACAAAAACACTTGAAGCCATGTGTTGAAAAATGTATTCTCATTATATGCAAATTAGCAGATATTAAAGGACCTTTAGACTTATTTACATATGTTGATAGTTAATTAAATAACACGTGTAATACAAAAATATCTGAATACTTAAAGTGTCAGTCGGATTAGAGTAAATGGGGAAAATAAATTAAAGGTTGGTGGCCAATCCTGTATTGACATTTTTAGTAACACACATTTTCAGGAACAAATCCAACCGGTTCTATGGTTGGTGTCATTTTGGGGAAACAAAATGATATATGCTCACGTGGAAGTATATGACTATTAATCAGGTCATATGTCTTTAATATTAAAGCTATGAGTCAACAATTCCGAGACAGAAACCTAGGGTTTAATTGTTGTTCTGTTATGTAATGCAAACTCCCGGAACATAGGTCATATTAGACGTCGAGCACGCGCTATCACTGGTGGGGCGCGCGGTCCGCTTCATCCTCGTTCCTATATTCCTGTGCAGTATCCACAGATCAAAAAACACTTCGTAGAGTAAGCTTGACAGTCAACTCGTCTGGAACCGTGGAGAAACGCTTGCTCCCTTGCTTGTCGTTGATTCAGACCACACGCATATATTTGGCGACTGAAGGAATCAACAAAAAACATCAAGGCAAGTAGGCTTCGTGTGTTATTTAAATAGCTTGATAACAACATGTTTATGTATAGAGTAATTTACGATGCACTTGTATTTAGCATTTCTAAGCCATTGCCTTCATGGTGTTGTTTACTTTCCAATAGTATCACACTGACCCATCTTTCCTTGTAAACCAATCATCAACATTTATCACGATTTGCTATCCGTCGAAATATATATATACACGGCTCTGTTGAAAAATAAATGTTGAAAAACTGCTGCTGCGCACTAACCAAATGGGTAAGGTGGGGTTGCTGGAATAGCGGGTAACGTTAACTTTGAACTGAAACGCGTACTGACGCAAAACAGCACCACTAGATAGTGGACAGCGCCACGAAGTCCAACTGCGTAATAAAGACTAATGAAGGCATGGGCGACCATTCCCATTCATTCTTTAACATTTTCAGGGACAAAAACAACAAAATGTTTTGTGTTTCAAAAAGCTAATAAACTAGCTGTAATTGTTTTTCATTTGTTTCTGATCAATATTGATTATCTAAATGATTTCCTTGTAACTCGTTTGGCCATTAAAATGTTCCATTTGATTCTCTGGGCATTCAAACAAATTTGACAAGACTGAATAATCCCACCCAAAATGAATAATCCCACCCAAAATGAAATTATAATTGTTTTTCTTTGCATAAAGCAAAGTGTTATTTGGATCTAGCCACTGGGTGCTGTGTCGTTATTTCTTTTTCACATAAACATTATACAAGTAATAATAAAACATTATGGAAAGCCTTGGTTTATTACTCTTATACTTTCGATGTGAACATGTTAAATACTCAGCAGTGAGCAGCTCAAATTGGCTCAGCTAATTGTTCTGTCCTGTATGCCGGGAAAGACAACCTGGTTGAGCAGTGCGATAGAAGCAGAAATCTATTGGTGAAATGTGCAACCAAGATCTCCTTCTGTTCCATTCCTGCTGTGTAGTTGTTGCAATTGAGCAGTATCTACACTGCTCAAAAAATAAAAATAAAAGATAAAAATCTTTACTGTACATTGTGTAATTCATTGAGAACAAAATGATGTAACAACGGCCAATGAAAACCAATATCACCAACCAATTTTGGGCTGGATTCAAACTAATACCGATAATCAAAATAAACAATTTAAATCACAGGCTGTTCCAACTTGAACATGAATTTCATTACATCTACTCATAATATGACTCAGTAGTGTGTATGGCCCCTACGTGCCTGTATGCACTCCAAACAACGACCCTCCAAGGATATGTCTCCCCAGACCATCACTGATCCACCAACAAACTGGTCATGCTGGATGATGTTGCAGCATTATTATAGTAACATAACGTTTACCACGGCAACTCCAGACTCTCCAAGGATATGCTTCCCCAGACCATTGCTGACCCACCAAATCTGTCATGCTGGATGATGTTGCAGGCAGTATAACATTCACTACGTTGTCTCCAGGCTCTTTCACTCCTGTCACTCTCATCTGTGAGGATTACAAGGCACCAATGGCAGACCTGCCAATTCTGGTGTTCTCTGGTGAATGCCAATCAAGTTGGAGTGCTGACAGTTTAAGCACTGGCGGTGCTCTTTCTGTTCTGGGTTTATGCCCTACTGCGGCCCTGTCCAGGTCTTCTTATGTAACAGCCTATCTCCTGGTATCTCCTCTATGCCCTTGGGACCATGGTGGGAGACACAGCAATACTTCTAGCACCGCCACGTCTGAATGTGCCATTCTGGAGGAGCTGGACTACCTGTGCAACCTGAATAGGGTTCAGGTACCGCCTTATGCTACCAGTACTGACAAGGACACTAGTAAAATGCTAAACTAGAGAAGAATCAGTCAGGAAGGATACTGAGAGAGTAATTGTCAGTGGTCACCACCTGCAAAACCATTCCTATTTTGGGTGTTGTCTTGCGGATTCCTCTCCACTGCACCTGTTTTCACTTTCATTTGCACCAAAACAGGTGACATTAATTCACAATCACTTACGCTTCCTAACTGGACAGATTGATATCCCTGAAGTTTAATTGACTTGGTGTAGTACTGTTATGATTACGTGTTCCCTTAATTTGTTTAAGCAGTGTATAATCCTCAATAATTGTGAGTTGGACAAAATTGCGTTTCCAAGTATCTGTCTGAGACTAAAAGGGACCACTGAGAGAAAGTGATTTACAGGCAATGGTGTGATGAAATCAGCATTGAGACACAATGGAATATTGAAGATTTGATTATGCACAATGGGACTACGATTAGAGTAGTTACTGTAAATCATTGCTTCAGACTGACGTGGGAAATGATAACAGCACCAGGTGAAGAGAGGTGGCAATTCTCAATTTCCATTTCATGCCAAAAGTAAACAATGCAGCCAAATAGAAGTAGGTGATAACATTTGAACGCCAGGCGTTGAAAAATTAACATCTGTGTTTTATACTTCCAGATGAATTTTGTGTCCAGTTGCTAGTAAAAAGATGTATTTATTAATTTGAATTAAAGATTAAACATAATTGCTTGGGGAGCTAATTTTAATGGCAATTACTTTCTAAATTGAGAGTATATCAGAGGAGAGAAATCCACTTTCAAGGAAGAAACGAGGAAGAAAGTTGTTTCCTAATGTCAATCCTCAATTACATAAATGTGTCTGGTGGGATCTTAATATTAGGTTCTGACCATAAAAAGTTTTGCATCCGTAGCTATATACTCTCATTCTAATTGATTACATATCCAGAGATGTTACAAAAATATTGATCAAATCTATTAAAACTGGGATTCTAGATTAGAGTTTAGATACATACTGGGAAATGTAATCTGCACATAGACAGAGTTTATTAAGAGTGTCTTTAGCATTCATGTATTCATGTAGAGAACGCATGCTCCCAACAATGACTGCAGCTGAGATGCAAAGACATGAGGGCTCAAAAGTGTGCTGTCCTAGGCTGCTGTCGAAATAAACAATATTGTTATGTTGCAAGAGGAGAACCCTTGGAGGGTTGGTAAATATAATTGGAGGATGCAGAATTCAGAACTCTCTGCAAAATGGGATTGGCCCAATGTCGGCATGGTCTTCCTTGCAGTCCTTCCTCTGTTGCCAAGTCTGTTACTAGGGCAAGGTTTGGTTTGAGGATTTGTGACAGTGCCTGCTGCCTAATTTGATTGCACTCAGAGTCTGGCTGCTAGTGTGTTGGTCTGCCAGTTATCGGGCAACAGATAGAAACAATGGGAAACCATACCAAGGAGTTTATTTATTGATATAACTGATTATGATATGATGGTGTTTTGTCGCCCCTACTTGCTGAAAACATACCTATAGTGGAAGACATCAAAAGTGATAATAATGTATTTCACATTGAACTCGGGCACAGCAGATGTTCTGAGGTATGTTTATCAAAACCCAGGGTGCTATGCAGTTGATATAGAGGCAGTGTCTGGACTTCAAGGGAGGAAAATGTCTGGATTCAGTGAAGCGTTAAAAACATTTGACCGTAGGGGTGAATTATGTCATTCTCTGTATAAAAAAGAGAAGAAGAAACACGTACGCTCTTACATAACTGAGCGAGGATGATGAGAGGCACTGCTTTCAAAAGGAAAGAAGAGAGGGAGAGTGATGTTTTAAGGTGCAGTCAAGCATTATGTGAACCTTAAATTATTCAGCCATCAAACATCAATAAAACATACTGTTTTGTTCATGTAGGCAATCTTTTTCTATGTCAAAATTAGGGATTAACTTTAATCTTTTCAAAAGGGATGTTTCTTTCTATCCTATTGTAGATTTGTAAGGGCATGTGGAAAAAAAGTATACACTGCAATAAGCCATTCTCTAACTGTCTCACTGTTTTGTGAATGATTTGCTATTTTCTTCTGGTGTTGTCTTTTTTTTGGAGAGGCGCCCTTTGGCGCTGGGTGTCATTAGGAAAAGATGATCATATTCCTGGGATGTATTTCTTGACAGAATGACTTGTAGTACTGAGGACAACCTTTGATCGTCTTGTAACAGATGTCTGATGATTCTGATGCTGCTCTCCTCCTAGACTGGGTGAACTACACCTAGTCCCTCCCTGCAGTATCATTCAGAACAACATTTCAATTTGGACGTTCAATGAAGTTATGGTTTTTGCGAAGTTGTGTTTCAGTCGCAGGTTTGTGTAATGGGCTTTAGTTGTAGACTAATGGATACATAAAAAAAGGTACACAGGTTTATACGCAATTTGTGAAGAAATAATGCATTTTTTTATAGTTTAAATCTGGTTGTCAACACTTCAGCTTTTATTTGTGGCCTCGGTCATTGGGATTGTGCCATCTGTGCCTGGTAGAGGTGGACGTGGGCGGGGATGACATGAGTGGTGTAACGGTTTTCGGACAGAGTCGCGGTTGTTCGTTAGGGTTTTAGTGCCAGCGTGCCACGTCAGTATGCTGCGCACAGAAATACATCTAACATAGTTTTACTTTTCTCACAGAACTCAGGAACACTGGAAACGCATTTCCTATCACTATGGGACCGTTCCAGGAATATGAGGTGCGTAAATGCACGTTGATTTTGCGTTCTGTTTGATTAATTAATAATCATCATTTAGAAGGCTAGGCTAACACAGTAACGTTAGCTTGACTTTCACAAACGCATAGTTCATGATTTTATTGTGCAGCCTAGTACAGAAAAGTAAAGTTACCGATATGTGCACATGATCAATAACTACTCTGCGTGCAACATGAATGCACTTTTCCCGTATCAACGTTTGTGTCGCGTGTCATATGCTTCACAGGAAAAAAAAACATCTGGGAAGGAGAGCCCACGCAGTCGCATTCCACGTTTGGTGCTGCATCCTTACCATCTCCATGACAAAGGGTCCCCAAATTCAGAATCACCCATTTCAGAAGAGGAGGGAAAAGATTGTGACATCAGCTCAGAGCGTTCCAAACCAACTATCAGCACCAATAGCTTTTGTTCGGGTATGTGGTCTCATATTCCCACATTTCAGTTTAAGTGTAGGGTGCACCCCGAAAGTCTGTTAAAAATTATTCCTAAAACATAGAATAAATTAGCATTTGCTTTCATCTGTCAATAGACTATTGGCACATTATTGATGGGACCCATACGTAGATGTAATGGATGTAGGGCAGATGGACTGGTATTTAGGCTTCTGGTACTGTCTACATTGCCAGTGCAGACTGCAGATTGAACTTTATTTCACCAATAACAAAAAATGGGTAGTGTTTCTGATTCTAGTCCATCCTTGCAGCCAGTTTCCGCCAGTAAAAGCCATCGCATTGTAAGGTTATATTGTATACAATTATGTAACTAAATTGTTGACTCCACATTTTACCACAAACTAGTTGATTACATAAACCATGTACTTGAGTTCTGATTTAAAGATGAAATCCTCATCTGTAAAAGCACTTTGATTAATTTGGCACTCAACTAGATTTATCTGGACAAACAAAGTACCCTGGTTAGAAAACACTCTCAATTACAAAACATTAAAACACTCTGGATTTAAAAAACCTATTTGGGATTACACAGTGCTCCTGTTTCCATAACAAAGTTTGCACACATAACTAAATTGCCAGATTTGTTGGAATTATTGCAGTGGTAAGAATATAGAGGCTATATAGAGAATATATTGTAAGAATATAGAGGCCTTAATTTTTACCAAAAAGAGTCCTTTCTCTATTGACATTCCTTTTACTTCAACTAAACCTAGAAAACCAAAATCAGCACTCGTTTATGACAAAAGCTGAAAAACATTCAATTGCAAAAAACATTTTGTGTCCTTTCATTACTTTCTTGCTTTTACAACACATTGCTTTGGGGTTTGTATTTATGAACACTGTTTGCATGATGAGTTACGGCACTAACAGAAAAGAGGCACTGAATCTTGTGCTGTGAATGTCTGACTGACCACACTATGTTCCATGCTGCATGAGTATTCTTGGCCATACCTGTCTGCACTGTCTACGTAGATGACACCGGCTGCCCCAGTAGTCAGTCAGTATCCCCCTCCAAAACCCCGTCAGGCTCAGACAACAGCCCGGAATGCTCCCCCACACCAGCCGCAGAGCGCAAGACCAAGGTGAAGAGGGTCAGGGTAATGGCAGAGTGGCACGCCCCCCCGAGGCACAAGAAGGAGCAACGGTTGTCCACACTGCCCACAGGTACGGCGGGGAAACTCTCTTTAGAGGGTCTTTTGGGGGTCTTTTTAATAAAGTTGCCCTTGGAAGCCAAAATCTTTTTTTTGTAAAAATATTATTTTTGAGAATCTGTCATATTGAGACTGTGGGGAACACAGTTTAACGTGCCTTCATGTACATTTTATTGAGAATTTTAAAATGACTCTTTTTAATAGTTCTTCCAAGAACCTTGGGGTTTTTTGAGGAACCATTTCAAAAATGGTTCAGAATCCTATGAGTTTATAATAAATGCATGTTTGTGTGAACCATGCATGTTTTACTGTATGTGCTGCAGTGTCTTGTGTCTCCTAACTGGTTAAGGTGCAATACAAACGTATCCATTTAGATGTGTCCAGATTCAGGAGTCTCTGAGACCTATTGGAACAACATTTAATGATCTTATGAGAACAAAATAAAGCATTTTGACCTCAACATTAAGAGCTATGTTTGGTGTCTACCAAAGGGCCCGATCCAGCTTTATGGAGATTTTGCAAACCCATGCTGTGTCCAGATGTGCAAAAGTTTGTAAACACATGCTATGTCTATATGTGCAAAGCTGGTAGAGATGTATCCACATAGATTCATAGGTTTGTTTCCAAAAGTTGCATCTACCAAATATTGATTTAAAGGGAATAATTATGCAATCAATAATTTTTCAGTTTGACATTATGGACTTCTTCTGAGTGGCACAGAATACTAATTACATTGTTTTGGTTTTATTTAGTTGCAAAGAATTGTGGAAAAGTGCAGGGGGGGTAAATACTATTGAGATGCACTCTAGATATATTTTATCATCATTGTTTGATTTGTTAACGTCAACATGGACTTTCCCTGTGTTAAAAGGGCATGTGTCAACTCATATGTATAAGCCATTGAAACAGGATGTCATGGTCGACCTCTTCAGAGTTCCCAAAGATGTAATAGTAAAATCTTCATTATTAATTTGATTTTGTTTATAAGATTTTCTAGGGTTGCCATTAATTGTAAAAAAATTTTTAAAATAAAATAGTTATTTTTCTTTTAATTATTTTCACTCAATTACATTTTATATTTTCATTTAATATTCTGATATTTTTTAATTGTCAAGCCTATTAACAGCAATTTAATTTTACCATAGCCATTTCTGTTCAGATTTATTTTGGGTGCCAATAATTCTGTATATGTAATTCATCGTATATGTTTTTTTTGTTCCCCATTTGGCTGTTTTTACCCTACCCAAAGGTGGCAGCAATACCTGTCTTGTTTAAGATTACCAACACATTTCAGAGATGGAGAAGAAGAGAAGCACCTGCTGATTGGCAGAAATCAATTGGGACAGGAGGTTTTCCAATTAGGCCGATTAGCAGTAGTTCACTTATTGTTTGGGATCACAAGTTGTCTGTGACTCACTCACTAAAGGATCTGTGTTGTTGTTAGTTAATTAAATATTCACAGTGAGCACTTTATTCACTATGGTTTTATTTGATGGGAAGAGATGCTATTCAGGTATGTCCCGTTTTCTAAGAAAATGCACCAACTACTGTTGGTGTGCCAGGCTTACTTACTGGTGGTGACTAACCACTGATTAGGAAGAATGTTTGAACCACACAGTGAGTTGCCATGCTGGCTGGCTATTTAGGAGTGACAGTTGTCTGTCATTGATGGAATGATTTGATAATTAAACTATTCCTTTGACAGTATGTGTTTGTTAGGCATCAGTGGGGGATGGTCATTTTGCAGGCGCAAGTACAATATGCTTGTGTTGAAAGTGTTGTGTTTTAGTCCTAAGAATTATTCAACTGTAAAAGGTGGATTTGTTTATATAACAACTTGCTAACGTTGCTGAAAAACAAACATACCTTTTAACATGATGACAGCAGTAACAATGTTGTTACGATTGTAATTAATCTAAAAGGAGTAAGTTGTAAAACAACATATTTGGTAAGAACCATTCTCATATGTCTTTCATGTAGAATTCCCCACTGAGAACTAGCATTTGTTGAACATTCGGATTGTAAGTGGATCTGCTATCTTTGCGTCAATGGCTCCACTTTTTTTAATTTAGTTTTTATTCTAAGTGGTTATTGATTAAATAATATCACATTGACATTCATGCCAACATGCTAAGGGCAGTTGGTTTATAGTAAAAATCTAAAGCAATACCACTGCCTCTCTTTGCATTAGCCAGGTAAGTGAGATATCCAGCTGTTTAGCCTTCCGGTTGCGTGTAACATTGGAAAGGCTAGGGCTGCTGTTTGAGAAATTAATTCAATGTCTGTAACTTTGATGCTCTCATTCCATCGTGATGTGAACCACATATGCATGCACATATACATGCATGCATACATACATATTAATTTTTTTGCTTGTGATTGTCAGGTGTTTCGGTCTGACTAGATACAAATGTAATTTATTAATTGTCTTGGATGAGAAACCATATGATTTGTGGCTTTTGAAGTACACATTTGAGTGTAGGCGTTTGGTACTGATTAGGATTCTATGCCAGGTCTGTAGTAATTTTTTTATGACTCGGCAGGTAGCGAGGCAGACTTCAGCTCCTCCAGCAGTGCTGGCAGTCTGAAAAGAGGGGAGAGTGTGGCCCACAACTCCACTGGGAAGAAGACCTCCTCACGCAGGTAAACTCCTTGATCGTGTCCCATCATTCTAAATGTGTGTAATCTGAGTATGTATGAAACAGACGTTTTGTAATTCACACTGTTTCTGTATGTATACTGCTGTATTCTGATATACCATGTCTAAGCACTGTATCCTGTCACACCGTGTTAGTGACCCTTAAAAGCCTGTCGATATACTGACAATACACCCCAAACCCTTGAACCAACGTACTGCTATTATAAGTCTTACTAACCATAGACGCATGTAATTTCCAGGGTATATGGCCTTTTCAACCAGTGTGCAGAACTACAACCACCATTGTATTCCTTTCAATGATTTGAAGGTGAAATTACAAAACAATGCATATTGTCTAATCATGGTCTCTCTTTCTATAGTCGTGGCCCACACATCAGGAGCCTCCCGGTGTTCAAGCCACCAGGGGCCCACGCAGCATCCCACGATGCAGAGCTTTACGCTCCGTACAGGACCCCACCCAGGACGATCCCCTCATTCACAAACAGCAGCAGCAACTCCAGTCCAACAATACCCTCCAGGTAAACGGCTACAACACGCCCTGATACTATGATGGAAATTCTGAAGTCCATACAATTTTTAAGGTTGGCATAGAAGAGGAAATATTTTGTTTTCTTCACAAAATCGTTTAATGAAATTAACTTTCAGGGAGAGGCTAATTCACAGCCACCAAGTAGTATTGAAGAGTCTGGAGAAATTACAATGACGTTAAATACTTAAATTCAGTACAGAAATGGGTGGGGAAAGATCTTGCATAGTCATGCCTTGAATACCAACAGGTTCCTAATTCCTTCCTACTCCCTGTAGTATCTTCTATTTTGTCCTGTTTACCCAAGTTTGCAAAATGTCCCACCTTCCCCCAAAGGGGCATTGTAATTTACCCTTTACTGACCACATGCCTATAGAACAAAGAACAGATTAACTGATAGTTGCAACAGATGAACAAATATTAGAAGGACTTGTTGAATCCCCCAATACCAACCAAACATCAGTCATGTGTGTCACAGTTAGATCTCCTCTCCCAGTTTTGACATCATCAAAACCTCTAACAATCCTCTTGCTTACCCAGTGTCTTTCCACAAACTCAATACTTAACTAGACTTATACAGTGTGCAATCCATTAGTGCATCAGTTTAGTAAAATAACCGTCCGGGAACAACCCCCAGCTGTACGTTCTGTCAGTTTGTGTTCTTGCATGCCACGAAGGTGGTTCCTAGGAGTCTCAAAGGATTGAGTAGCTTTAAGCAATCTAGCCAATGAAAATATGGTAGAAAAATCACGTTCTACTTTTTTGCTTTCATCAAAATAAAATGCCTGAGTGGTAATGCACTTCGGTCTGTTTTTATAAGACAATGTCACTTGTGTTAGATGGTTACTCAACTGAAAGACATCTGTACATGTCCATGGTTGTTTCCTTCTAACAGCCTTTGAATGTCCACTGCTGACAATCAGTGGATGTAATCTGGATGTTTTGTGCATGTTCAGCAAGCAGTACCCTGTAACCAATTTCTAAAATGGTTTGTTACCTGAAGGTGCTTTGGCCATTGAAGGACAATAGCGCTGATCACTTGTTTTTAGCAAGGATTGGTTATGTTAACATGATTTTTCTTCTGGCCGTGTATGTTTTTTTTGCTTTCAGTGCTGTTCAAACCCATACCGCAGCAGTTGACCAACAAGTGGCAACAGCTTGGACCACTTAAACCACACCCCAGACCACATTGACTGAGGTTTTCTGTGATTGATGAGTTATGAATTCCTCTTGGCCCGTATTTGTCTTTAGTGGTGAGGAACAATCTAACATTCCAAAAAGTGAATTTGTCCTTTAATATAGCATGAGTCGCTGGCAGAGATGAGCGGTGTGTATGAACTATGTCGGTGACATGAGGCTAGTGAAAGGTGGAGGACACGAGTGGGTGGATGGATGGACGTTCTCTTATAAAGAGATTGGGATTATGTCAGTCTAATTTGGGCTATGTGGCGATTACGGAGGATTTAATAAATGTCTGGATTTGGTTATCCTGTTAACTGTGTGGTATGTACCCCTTATGCCTGAACAGTGCTTATCGCAAAACTGCGGTATTGATATTCGACACTCTGGGCCAGTTGGTCTTATATTAGCAGCCCGACAAGTCAGCAGGTGAGTGTCAGTGGTCATCAACGGTGTTACCTGTACCCATGGGTGTCCTTACAAATATTTAGCATATAAATGTGAGAAACCTGAGGGAGCGTAGGGTTTATAGAAAAGATGTAAAAAACGTTTCTCATTAGTCTTGTGAATAGTGCAGTGGTTTAAGTCACTGCCTTGCTGTAAAGCTACGGTGTTGTGATCTGGAGTTGAGTCCTGGTAGCATACCAGTTGTCATTTAAAGGGGATTGTGACTTCCGGTGTGGATGTGCGACAGGACTGCCTCATCACACGTGCGTAGGTCCTGCTTGTGCTAGGAGTGTACTAGGTAGCAGAATGGCAACTCTAAGGAACTCTATAGTCTCCTAAGGCCGCTGTGAGGCGTAAGGTTAAAGAGAACACCCGGACCACCTGGTCGATGGCTCAACTGCCTCGTCTGCAACCCTGCCTCGTAAAATGGGGATCTCACATTACTGTGTTAGTGCTACTAGGCACTCGGGTTGCTAATGTGGCAGAACAGTCAAGAGTACTCCTTTGCTCCCATAACAGCAGCACTGCATGAGCAACCTACATGACTATCTTGCCTATGCTCAGACTGTAAAAGTAAAAAAACATTCAGCCCACAAGCTGGAGTTAGTCTCTATGCAGTACAATCCTAATGTATCTACCTTTTTGAGTTTAATAAATATGCATATTGTCTTTCATTTTGACAGTATAGGTTTTTTGTTCCCTTAAGCACACCATTCTTCCAGGCTGTGTTTTGTATGATGTCCTTGTTTGCTTGCTACTTCATGCTACCCTGTTCTATTTCTGGCAAGGATGCAGAGAGCTCTGATCAAAGCACAAGTCCCAGGTTGTTGCTAGGATGTAATGCTGGCTGTGAAGCCTACTTGTAAGAGGGGCTGCTCTGCATATTAGCCAAATCCACCCTCTTGTCCTCAAATGCAATAAAATGTTTCATCAATCCTTTTGGACCTGATTAAGGCCTGCTTAAAGAGAGATTCTGGAACTGTTATGTTCAATCTGAGGGTAATACGCTTGTTTTTTTAAGATGTTTTAGGCAAAAACGATCTTATTAGTACATGGAGAACTAGAGCAAAGCAAATGTAATTTGGTCTTAATTCCTTCCCTATCATCCCCTCCCACAAACCTGGCATTTAAGCCCCCCCCCCCTGTATTCTGCAGCATGGTAATCCTGTGCCAGACAGTAAGGCTTCACTGGCTTTGCTGAGCTCTTGACAGTGCCCATTCCTACTCAGAATTGACTAAGCAATAGATAACCTTGCAGGCAGTATTTTTGTTCTTTCAAAGACAAGCTATTTTGAGCTTCGCATCAGAAGATCCTCCAATGCCCCCCCCCCCCACCTGACCTAGTTCAATTCCTATAAGCAGTTTGGGGCATAGGTCCGTCTACTTCGGAATCCATGCTGAGAATATGACTTGGATCAAAAGATGCTGGCTCACCAGCCGAACAAGTGAGAGTTTGCTGGAGTAGTGTCATTTCCGGTCTTCCTCCCTCAGAAGGGTGAGTGCCGGACCATACCATTCCTGTGGGGACAACCATGGCATCAGACCCCCAAACCCGGAGCAGTACCTCACACCACTGCAGCAGAAGGAGGTGGCTATTCGTCACCTGAGGAGCAAGCTGAGGGAGGCAGAAAACATAGTCCATGATAGGTTGGTTCTCACCTTGTCACTGTCCATCTCTTGCTTTGCCGGTTAACAAAGTTTGTTTTATCCACAGTTCATGTTAAAAACTATATAAGGCAAGGATTACAAAATGTAAATGTAGGGATATTATGTGAAGGTAGCTCAACATGAAAAAATTGTGTATAGCTAAATGCTATACATTTTTGTAGTAGATCGCTGCACTTATGATCGTTTGTAGGATTTTTTTAATCAAATCACCTGATTTCCACCTTAGGGAGTCTGAGATCGAGGAGCTGAAGTCCCAACTGGGGCGGATGAGGGAGGACTGGATCGAGGAGGAGTGCCACCGTGTAGAGGCACAGCTGGCTCTAAAGGAGGCACGCAAGGAGATCAAGCAGCTGCGGCAGGTGGTGGACACGATGAAGAGCAGCCTAATGGAGAAGGACAAGGGAATCCAGAAGTACTTTGTTGACATAAACATCCAGAACCGCAAGCTGGAGTCTCTGCTGCGCAGCATGGAGCTGGCCCAGAGTGGCTCTGTGCTGCAGGACGAGGCCAATGTGGACTTCGACGACCTTGAGCAGGGGGCAGTCTGTGACCAGGCGACTGAGAAGACGGCGGACGGCGAGATGCTAGCCACTGGCGATATGGCTGACTTTGCGGGAGTCCTGGAGCACGTGCTCACATCAACGGTGGTGGATGCCAGCGGTAAGTCACCCGCCCCGCCCGAGGCCAACCCTGAGGTGTTCTGTCCACCCCAAGATGCGGAGGGAAAGCTCTTGCCTCCACCACCCTCCGACACATTCAGCTACGGCACGCTTGCTTTCCCCGCGCCAGAGAAGGCCATTCAGACCGACGGGATGACCATCCCTCCTGACCTTCGCGCCCTTCTTCTTCAGTTGTTGAAGCTCCATGGTGGGGTGGTTGGAGACCCTCTCCTCCCGGCTTCTACCGGTCTCCTGGAACTCCCGGCAGAGCCGTCCGCCTTAAGGGTCCCCAGCCTGGGCCGCCCTGTTCTGTCCGTCACTGTCAGCCCGGACACGTCCACCGATTCGGGTCTCTGTTCCGAGCCTGCGGTGGTGTTCCGCAAGCACTTCCCGGACGAGCTGGACTTCGAGGCGAGTGCCAAGGAGCCGTGTGGCGACGCGGGGAAGGGCGATGTCGCCGAGCGCTACTGGAGCAGCAGCTTTCTGGTCGACCTGGTTGCCGTGGCAGCGCCCGTGCTGCCTACGGTGGCCTGGCTGTATTCCAGGCATGGCGTGGATGGGGCGGCGCCGGTCTACAACATTGCGTCGCTCATTCGAGGCTGTTGTGTCATGGGGTTGCACTCGCTCCGTCGTGCCACTCGTCAAGAGGGAGCAGGCGTGTAACGACTTCCAACCTTCCGCACCAACAGCCACGACCCTCCAACTTAAAGCACTTCCATCACGCGTTAATCAAAGAGTACTTGTGGAAATGTTCCCTTTTTGTTTGTTTTTTTACACACTTGTGAATATTATTGCCATGTTTTGAGTTCCAACGCTGTTATTTTGCACTGTGTACAGTTTTTGCCTTGGGATTAGGCAAACACTTATGAAATTATGATGGTGGGATATATTTTTGTTTAATTTATTTAACTTTCTACGTTGTTGTTGTTGTTCTTGGGTCAGCTGATCATCTGGGTAGATGGTTATGTTGTATTAATGTTATTTTGGTTATTATTAATGTCCTGGGTTTGCACTAGCAACGGTAAAAAGAGTAATCATGTTTGGGTCTGAAAGTATTAGGATGTCTTGGGGTGGGGAAGGGATTAAATGATGGTTAATTTCAGCAAGAGTTTGTAACTATTTTCTATGTTCCAAAACCTTTAGCCAAAAGATTTAACTTTTCACTGTTAATGTTTTATTGAAGATGTCTTTCCCCCTAGGAGTAGTGCTTTCTATGTGTGTAACAACTTGTTCTTAGTGCGAGGTCAGCGCTTCAAAAAACAACCCACACTTGTTTATGTGCCTGAGCGACTATGTATGTGCAATACGGTTTGTTTACATGAAATGTCCTTATATATTTATTATTAAAGCATGATAACCCCATCCACCTTTTGGACTGTTTTGAGCATTATTCTAGTTTTTTGGTTTTAGCTGGTCTGCTTTCCTTGGATAGTAAGCATTGAATCGTCTCCATGAAATCTCTTTCAGCGTTAAGAGATGTCAAGCTCTTGTACGATTCCTACTCTAATTAGAATGCCAGTGTGTGTTTCTTGTGGCGCTTAACGATTCTGGTGTATGTCTTGGTTGAGCGAGCAGTGCGATCACAACCAGGATGACGTTGAATGTGTTTTGGGAGACCTCTTGATGTCTTCTTTACCAAGTCTGCTGGGAGTTGTGATGAAGCTGGGCCTTAATCACAAGTTTGTGATTGAGGAGAAAGTGGGCAAACGTTATGGTTTATTTAATAGTCAGTAGAAAGTTTCAGCCGGAAGGCCAGCAGCAGACTCAAGCCCATGATTGTAGCAGTCAAATGCAGTGCTGCTGGACAATCCTAGGTCAAAAGGAATTTGAGAGGTTTTGCTAATTTAATCCCAGTCTCCCAAATACAAAGGTAGATGTTTCCTAAGTGAATGTTTTTGAAAATGGAAAGATTATAACCAAAAACTATATTTACCCACAATGTTGTTGACAGTGAGTGCATTACAAATACTTTTTTATGTGTCAATTTACTTATGATTACATACATTGCAGTTCAAATAATATCAAACAGTCAATATCTTAGCGGTCTCGAATTATATAAATTATATTATTGCTTCTGTGTTGATCCAGTTTGATTTTCATTGATCCCAGTTGTATGCACATCCTACTTCAAATTCCTCTGTACTGACTCGTCCAGGGAGCAACTGAACAGTGTTTTGGTATCGTTCTATAACAAATTGAGCTTGATTTTTCAGATCCATCTTACAGGTGCAATAATGTGATCATAGTATCCCTTTCAAATGTGAATACTCATAGAGGAAATTATGTTTTTGGCTTAATGTCCTGGTACTTTGTGGTTAATAATGCAGTTGACCTGGCACATTGGTCCTAGGACCAGCAAATCAAACCACCTTATAACATCTACCACCAGCACAGCAAACTAGGTTGCTCCAATGGTCTAAGCTGTTACCAACAGTGAACATCTACTGCTGCCGCATTTGCCCCACTGCTCTTCGGGAAAAACACATTTCTACTATTATCCTGTTTAAAAGTAGAAAATACATATTTTGAGGTAACAATATAATGTAAATTCTAAAAACAATGTGAGGTCTTTATCAAGCAACCTTAGCGGTTCTGAGTAAGATGACTTTATAAAAAAAAAGGTCATAAACCAAAACTGGCAGTGCAACTGTTAACACAATGAAATGAATACTTTGTCACATAACATCTATGTTTGAGTAAGGATTAAATAACATTTTCCTGACAGACTGATTAGACTGGAGCTGGAATGAGAAGTCTAATGCTAAATACCTAATTCCTCACTTGCCTCCCATTTGCCATATGGGGATGTACTGTTGCATAACCATGAACCCTCTGTTTGTTATAATACAACCAGACTCCTGCTGTCATCTTCCAATACAGCCAGACGTTGGGAATGAGCTGAGCTTAGCGGTGTATCTAAATTTGAAACATCAAATTAAATATTTTAAGCCTTTTTTTTCCTGCAACCACATTATACATATCATTGTTAAGAAAACATAATAATAATGATTTCAGAAAAAAAGTAATACTTAATGTTTCGAGTCTGACCTACTCCATATCAATACTTAATATATGTTTCGAGTCTGACTTACTCCAATGACATACTGTTCGAAATCAAGGACGAATGGAGAAGGATAAGGGTCTACGGGTCACATAGGCAGCAGTTTAGCTCTTCAAGGGTTTCCCGTTGTCTTAATCAATCTTCGATGTTACATGTGCTAAATATGAGGCGAAATGTGGAATTGCATATTTGTTGTAAAATGTTTCCTCTCTGCCTACTACAGAACTTGTAGATATGTATAGTTTGTTTAAAAAATGTTATTTCCCTATCAACCCATTGAAAATTTAGAATAGAAAATTGCTATAAAGTTGTAAATAATTGCTTTGTATTAGCATCCTTTTTTTTATCATAAACTGCAAGATTTTAATAAACAAATGTCTATAACGGTGAGGTCCCCCCCCCACAAAAAGCCTAAAGCCAGTGAGGCTAGCAGAAAATAACTGCAGTCTATAAATGCTTTGTATACATATTTTCAGAATTGCAAAGTCTAAATTCAAAATCTGTACAGCCTCCCTTCTAATTTTAATTCTTACCAGAGGTGGTCAGTGACTTCAAATGCTTAAGTGACGCCAAGTGTTTTAGAAACAGGAAATTAAATTGTGATGTTACAAGTAAAGGCCAAAAATAGACAGCATATCTAGTCTGACCATGTGTTTAAAAAAAACTTGAAATAGAACAGAATCAAAATACTCTATTAATCTACTTCGAACAAATTACACATGGAGCCCCATGTAAAATGTTTATTCACATGGGAGTTTTTATAATACAATGAAACATTGCTGGTTCAGAGAATAAGGCTTAAATTAACCTAGGGAGGGTATTTTTGGAATATTTTCAAACCCAGTAAGAAATTGAGTTACTGCGGTTCTGATTTTAAAATGCACTTGCTGTAATAATTTTTGTATCGTTGTTCATTATTTATACTCCTAATATTGGTTAACATTCAGACAAATGAAAAAGGAACAAGAGATGTATCACTGGAAATTAAGGAATGTGCAAAAACATTTCTTTGTTGATAAAAAAAAAAGCAAATGCTGAATGTTAAAGCAATTGGCCAACAACATATTTCCCAAGAAGGCTAAATTGATTTTTTTTTTTTATTGTAATTTGAATAACTGCAGTGACTAACCTTTTCATCTTGATCCAGTGATTCATGAAACGGGCAATTTACTATTATCAATGTAATCAAAACCAAGAATTCCCTCCAAACCATAAATAAATCCCTCATATACCAAAATGCCCACATGAAAACACCATCAGATCCAAAGGCATCCTTCATTAAGATATTCAATGTAAAGACCTTTTGCCAGAATCCTCCAATACATAACACCCCAATGACGGTTGAAAAAACAAAAATCTATAAAGCCGTCTGCAAAATATGCTGAAATTGACATTTCCTTAAAACAAGACTGATTGACACGTCAACCCTGAAAACTGTTTTGCTCTGGCTATACACACCTTTCCCAGGACAAAACAAAATTCAATAACCATATCACAATAATATCGATAAGTGGTGGTGGTTGACCAATTCAATGCAGTAGTGGGATGAAATCTAAAGCCAAATTCTGTTATTGCCAACAAATAATAGGAACGTATCTTTTCATTTGCTTCAAATGTAAGAAGTAAAATACCAACATCAATTTCTTTTCGATAGTCACACCTATTTTGGTATATTGAAAAGAAAAGCAAAATAGCAAGCAGGAAGAGTTGATTTTCAAAGATAGTTCTGATCTGCCAGACATACCAGGAGACTACCATAGGAATCCACAGGCAACGCTTCACTAAGATTTCATTCAATTACCAAAGGTAACAGTGAAACATACTTAGTGTTCAGTTTGATTCTGAATTCCGGTCCGGCTATACAGTAAAAATTAATCAGGAATTTCAAGCAACACGAATGAAATTGTTTTTTCAGTTTTTCCTTTTACAGTGACAAGAAATGAAATTTAAAAAGCACAATGACCAAGCCAATAAAAGGCTTATAGATGATGTCACTGGTACACAGTGAGATTTACATTTATTCACCCACCGTTCTTCTTCATGTTATAAATAAAACAAAATCTGAGAATTAAGCCTCTTAAGAGTCCACTTGTACCTGTACAATAACACTTATTCCCTGAAAAGAAAAAAAAAATGGACAGCTTCTTTATCTCCGATCTAACTACTGAAACCAGCGTCATGCCTAGCCAGGGAGACATTCCATGCCAAGTCTATGACTGACAGACATAGGGATTGCTTATTAAATCCAACTGCATTTAAGTCGGGGATGTGTTCATGCGGCGCTAGACGGGACACAACCAGCTGGAGGGACTAAGTTGCATTTTCTGTTCAATGCCCAAATGAACACGACCCAGGCCAGGAAGCCCCTCCGGTTGCTGACCCCCACGGTTAGAGGTTAAAAACATTTATCTGGCCTGGGGTGAAGCCTCCAACGATGGGTGGCGATAAGAGTTTGGGGGAAAATGACTGTTGCGTGGTGTAAATCTGAGGTTGACGGTAAGTAGAGGTGGTGTGATGACGCTCGTCTCAGTGTTTTTCCACAACACAAGCTCTCCGGGGGGGGAGAGAAAATGTTACGAGAGCTTGACAGCGATCTTTTGGTCCTTCTTCATCATCCGTTGTGCCTCCTTCTCCATTTTCTTTCTCTGCTGCTCCAAAGAACGCTTCTCCCGCTCAGCCATCTTCTGTTGTCTGGAATGCAAGGAGGGGAGAAGAAAGGTGGGAGTTTAGCACAATTAAACAACATAACTTGGGACTAAGCTCTCTGAGAAAGGTTATGTGGCAGATTTAATTCTGGCCACATAGCTACCCTCTAGATTTATTACAACCCATTCAAAATGAATTCTTATTCAGATTTCTGTAAATATTAAAACCAACCAAATATTAAAACCAATAAAAAGAAATGCTGAGCAAATATCAAGGATAAATATAGGTTCAAAGGAAAATATATGTTGTAAAATGATAAATACTGCCACCTCCTGGAAAACAACAAAATCTGAACTTGCCTCATTAGCTCAAACCTAAATGGAGGTGTCACATTAAACACTCAAAAATCACCTGGAGTATGTCTTTGTAAATGTGTGAATTCCAGTTAAGCATGTACTGTTCCGGACCCATATCTAAATGTTAAGACTCAATATTGCTGCAGTGAATCCGGACAGTAAGGCTATTATAAAGGGCTCTCACCTGAGCACTAAATCTGCCTCCCAGGCGGCATCGGACGATTCATCCTCCCAGGCATTGACATCTTCATTCCAGGTATCCATGTCCCCAAGCTCAGCCTGTGGGAAAAGGAGAACACTCATTTATTCCCCCTTTAGCTGGCAAGTCTTAGTAAAGTAGCCACTGTCATAGACAGGACTAATAGGAGTCTGACAACCTAAGAATTTGTCTGCTCCTACAGGTGAGAAATGACCCTGCCTTTTTATCTTTATATCATTGTTTTCCCTATATGGCTCTCAGCCTAACAAACAGTTCACCTGTACACCTCAAATTAAATAGTGCAGTGGTATTCCAAATCTCGACCTCGAAGCCAGTTCCAATTCATATTTTCATGGCCACCCTCTAACCTGGGACTTATTTAGACCTTGGGCACCTGGTGGGTGCAATTCATTGAAAGTAGCACTTTCAATCAACAGTCTGTCATAAGCTGTGGTGTGACTGACTCACAGATGGCTGGATGAAGGAGGTGTCCTGAGTGGCTGCCAGTCTGCTGGAGAAGCCTGCAGTGCCATCAGGTATCAAGTAGTTGAGCGGCTCTCTCTTCTTCAACACAATCTGGAGAGGGGACAGACCAGATTTTAACTCCACATTTCCAGTCAAAACAACAAAGACCAAACGATATGATACGTCCTTGACCATGAACAGCATTGCAATATAGTCAGCAAGATGCCGGCCTCATCAGCGCTAACAGTCACTTAATTCTTAGTGTTAGGAGCAACACACGTCCCTGTATGTCAGTGTGAATCACAATCTTAATTGCATCAGTGCATACTAGGAAATGCCCTTAAGGAAGACCCTAGCCTACCTTCTGTGTTTTCCTGATGGTTGGAGCCATATCTTTGAAGTAGTCCGGTTCCTGTTCCTCTTCATCGTCCGGCTGAGGTGGCACATTGCCATTGCCACCCTCGATCTTGATACTTGTGGGACCATCTTCATCCCACGAACTCCATTCCTCGATCTCTGGCTGCTAAAGTTTAGTTTAAGTGACATGGTTCAAGTGAAGTTTATTTTTAAGGGAAACAACAGTCACACAGGTTATTACAATCTTGAAGAATCTTAAAAAAAGGAAAATGTAGGCAACAATGTGACAGTTTTCCCCCTTTCAAAGCAATATGACAAAGGTATATATAAAGAAAGTCAGAGACAATTGACTCAGGTGTGAGACAACGTCAACATTGACTGTTGATTATATTAATGTATAATAAATATAACAATATCACTGACCTGTTTGGGCACTGATGAAAAATCCACTGTCGTTGGAAGAGATATTTGATCACCGCTTAGCTTACGCAACCTCCCAGATCTATCAAAATAGGTAATGTACTTAGTTACTGTTATACTGTCGATGTCCACAGAAAACACGCATATAAATAAAATGTGATTCCTAGGTAGGATAATGTATATTAGTTGTACTTCAAACAATTTGAATGTAAAATTAATTCAGTAAAATGACTGAACATCTAACAGACGGTGACAATAGGTCATTGAAAAGCCTAATCTGACGTTATGGTGCAGTAAGAGTTGTACTTACTGTTGTTTACACAGGGACCGATTCTGATGATTTTTAAGATGATTGGTACTTTGATCTGATAAAATCTTGCCAGAAACTATGAAAATCTGACATCAGTTTTACTTGTTGCTATTTAGTATTAAAATTCCACGTAAATGAGTTTCTTACCTGCATATCACTCTTTTGAAAAATGAAAGAAAGGTTGCAAGCCATGTGCAAATCTTAAAAAGGCGAAATTGAGAAATTGCCATGGTGAAGTGTAGCTGAATGGAGGAGACACAGATGTTAGATTTATAATTTATATATATAACTTTCATAATCTTATTTTAAATTCCTTATCAAGAAAGCTGACTATTATGATTAGCATTAATGTTAGCTATTTTCTTCCTGGTTAATGTTACCTTACCTAACGCTAATTGAAACGTCAAGTTTAGCCATCTATATTTGTTGCCGAAAAATATAAAGCAATACCAAACCTAGCTAAATTTTCTTTCTACAAGTAAGTTAATTACAGACACTTACCGAACAAATCAATAAATGCTTGCAACGTTAGCGGACAGCACTTGGCTTGCTGGCGAGTCAGATGCGGCCGTCCCCGGAATTCATTTATTTGCACAACTATCTTTAGCTTGCTAACAAATCACAAATGAGCAAACCCATAATATGAACCGTATTTTCCCTAGTATATTTCAATATAGGAACAGCACACGTGTGATAATAATATCACTCATATCGCAAGCATATAAATAACAGCTGCTACCTAATATCTGTTTTCATTATCAATTCCAGAAACAGTCGTTGCTTGTCCTTATTAGCATCACAGCTACCATCTTGGAACTGGAGGAAGGATGTTGAACCAAAGCCAGGGCAAGAGGCACCTTTAGCGTTCCCAAATGTATGTTGTCAAAGGTCGTCTGCCCCCTGTGGAAGAACATGTTAAATACTTTTAAAATATTTTACCCCAAGAAATTCTAACACCCGATTAGACTAACGTAACCCAACAAAAAGGTGGAGATAATTTGATCAATTACCATTATGTAGTAAAATGCGATCCAAATATGTGTATTGTGAATTGCCCAAATCAGAAAATCGGCTGACTATAACATGAATCCAGTGTTGTTATTGCTTTAATACATTTTTATAACTGTTTTTATGTATGCTTTCTGTTGACCCCCAAAGTGTACCTGCAGTTTCGGCAGGAGCTGGAGTAAATAAACAGTACATTTACCCTGCCTGACAAAAAAACGATTTTTATTCAAGTAATGAGCGTTTTAAATAGATTGGGCGTGGTCTGCCATGAAAACGCACCAATGGGCTTCCGAAGTACTTGGAAGTGGTCGATTTGAATTTAGGAAAAACAGACCACATCGGTTCCTTTCGCTAATTCAAGTTACAGAAACGTTACATTTTCGAGAAGGTGAGATGCTGTTTCAAATAAAATAAAAATATTCTACTTCCTTTCTCAAAGTGTTGTGACAGTCTTCGAATCAGTCTACTTTACAGTAATCCACGGTCGGCTAACGTTAGTTAGCTAGTTAATGACACGCTATTTAGCCCTGCTAGGTTTACTTACCCGTGAGTTAAGGTAATAATGCACTTACTTGTTAGACAAGATGCCGTACGTTTACCACCAGTTTAAACGTGCATATGTTTGTTATAGAACGTAAAGATAGCCAACTTTACCCGTGTATTCTTTAAGATTGATTAGACAAGGACTAGCTAGCACATTAACGCATATACATAGGTTGCTAATGTAAGTGTCCTTTTCCTGGCTACTTGTATACAATGTAGATTGCTATATACATGTCAATACAATTACTACAACAATAACAAGGTAGTAATAAATACAATACTATAACTTAGTCAACATTCACAGTTAAATAGCAACTGCACACTGGAAATATGGAAGAGGAGGAACACACAGACAGCCAGCACCAACTTGCTATGTTGTGCCAGAAGCTCGACCGAATTAAGACAAGATTACTCGTTGACGGTAATGAAACTTTAATTATATCCAAGACAACATGCGTCATATGTTACGTTGTTTTGTGCCCATGAAATCTTTTGTCTCTTTCTACCTCCCGTGTGTTTGCAGATGACACTGACAATATCAACCAGGTCATTGGATCAAATTCCCCAGAATCATGTCTCAGATACCTTATGGATTTGGAGAAGAAAGGAGACCCTCTCTTGGATCCAAATCATCTCACAAAGCTTACAGACTTGTATACCCGTGTATTCTCAACTATTCCAGTGGCAAAACACTGTCAAAATGAGAGCTACGCCAGGATGCTGGTCAGATCTGCAGAACTTAACGCGTGAGTGAATAATATGATCATACTTTTTTTTCTCAATAACTTGTCTTTCTCAGGCTTGTTTTGAACATGATCTTTTGTAGACAGTCCAGTCTCACGCTTGCTCTTAGGGTTCTTTGTATCTGTTAAAGATACGTGTATGGCAGGGGTGGGCAATCTGCGGCCCGAGGGCCAAATGCGGCCCGCGTGGCTGTCCCATCCGGCCAACGGAAAGTAATAACATTATTTTGGGGGGAATTAAAAAACCAACTCACCAGCCCATTGTTATACATCTGAGTCAGAATTTTAACTATTTACACCTTATATGGGATCTACTGTACATATGTAATGTATGTTTTAACTTTTGCCCTTTTCTGGCCTCCAAATCTATTATGATTAACAAATTACAAAAACAAATGTGGCCCCCCCATTTCATTTCAAAATCCTGATGTGGCCCCCGAGCCAAAATATTTGCCCATCCCTGGTGTATGGTATATTGATCATGTTAAAGCATCAATTGTTATTCGTAAAACAACTGTGCGTCAATGGGAGTTTGTTCGGTATTCAGCTGAGTTATGTGGCTGTAGATTTGGAAGTACTCTCAAAATCCCAACCTACTGACCTGGTATGGTGATGGAGTTATTGAAATGTACTATTATATATATTAATTTTAATATTTATTACTACTGCTAATTTTATGCCATAACATTTTAACTTTATTACATGCTACACATACTGTATATTCAAAGTTAGAATAGTTTACAGTTGTGACAACATGCAGCATGATTGTTTGTTTATTTTTAGACAATTTATAATTCTGATTGAGTCTTTGAATTACTTTTAGAATCCAAGATGCCAATCGAGCGGAAGATGGGTTCAAAGTTGCTACTAAGCACTGCCAAGATTTAGCTTTTGTCCACATTGCTCATGCTCAGTTTCAACTGTCTCAAGGTAAAGATAGACAATAGATTTATATCTTTTTAATTTTAAAGATTAAATTAATTCACCTTATGCAGCAGAGAAGTATTATTGGTAACTGTTTGTTTTTACCACCCCAATTGAAAAGGCAACATAAAGAAAAGCACTTTGATACTTAAGCGGGCTATTGAACTTAATGCCAAACCGGCAGAGCTGCTGGAGGCTTCTATGCAGAACCTGACATTGGGCAAAGCACAACTTCTGTCCTCAGATGACAAGGAAAATGTGCCAGGTTAGTCATCATTTCTGGTCACCAATCCCATTTGAAATGAATGTTCAGTTGAACTTGATAGACTACACACCAAAGGCACATTTAAAATGACCAAGCTACTTATAAGTGCGACCAGATAATAATATGTTGCAGTTCCAGACTGGTATTGTATTTTAAGACTTTTTTTTGCTCTCAGTGTCATCTTCTAATAACACGCATGGTTCTGCAAAGAATTGCAAGGTATCCAGACATTCTGATGGTACAGGTGACTTGCAGCTCTCCAGTATTTTCTCTTTGGGGTAAGAGAAAGTTGCATTATTGTTTGTGGTGGGCCAGTTTTTTTTATCTTACGTTTTATATTTTGCCTGGTAGAGAATAACCCTTCCTTTTCTCTAAGGACAACGGAACTGCACAATGGAACTCTGGAGGACCAGTTTCCAGTGTGGCGGTCTGGGTCTCTACGGAAGAGAACCACCGGCATGGTATTATTACTTTGGGTCATACAAAGCATGTTCTAAAGTAGTATGTCATTAGTGTTGCTTTTCACTCAGACTGTTTGTGGATGATCTCCTGCCCTTTGTTTATTGCTCCCTAGCCAGGCAGGGTGCCTATAGTCCACTGTTCCATCCGAGAAATGGATGATGCTGAGGACAGTGGTAAAAGACCAGTGAAGAGGAGCGACACTTTATTCCCCAGCAACTTGTCCCGGTAAACAATGTTTATCGATTACATTTGTGTGTGTTGTCGGGTGCTTTAACTCTGGGATCACCTGCTCAATGATGTACAATTTCATTATTGCAATTAACTGTCATGTGCAACTGTTATACCATTGAAATTGAGCTTTCTTCCAGGCAAACGTCGGGGTCTAATTCCTGTGCCATGTTTGCCTTATCGTCGGCCAAGAAGCATGTTGTTGATGGGGACTTCCTCAGTCTAAAGGTGTGAAGATTAACATTCAATAATAATACAATTTCCATTGTCCTTATAGATAGTGTGAGATTTTCCTGGATGATGAGGATAAAATGTATAAAATAAAATTGTGCTTTGGTTTATAATTAACTAAAGGGGCTGCGTCATGGTTCTGTCCAGCTTTGGGCGGCACAAATTGGCAAGACGTTGCACTATTTGGGACGGGGTGGCTAGTCGGACTGGACTACCTGGTCCTACTAGCGACTCTTTCTGTTTAGGTTGGATGTCTGCAAACTATCAGGGATATACATTTAAGGAATGCTGTAGCCCAGCATCCGTGGGCCAACTATAGATTTTCAGGTTGAGCAAGCAGTGCAGTAAAAATCTGATCGGTTTGGTGAGATGTGCTTGGAGGACGCTTGTGTCTATTTTTGACCATCCCACACTTGGCTTTGGAGATGCGGTGACGAGACATGTTCATAATAGGGTGTTGGTCCGGACCGCATTGGGTGTTGTGAAAATACTAGGATAAAAAATAAATAGAATTTTAGAGAGAGACCAGAATTGTTTTTGTTTTTTTTGCCGTTTCAGCCACCTCTTATTAGTCCAGAGTCACGTCCATGGGAGGATGTGGGAATGGTTGACTCCACGACTACACTGCTTCACAGGCGTGACATAACTAGGATGACAGGTGGGGCTATTCTTATCAAACATGAACTAATATTCTGGCTAGCGTTTCTAATCTAAAGACATAGTTGTTGACCATTTAAAAGGCTTATTTGGTATATCATTAATTAATGCAACCCCATAGCTGTGGGTGCCCTTATTTACTGTATAATACACTGATGAATAACTTAATTTTTGCATGCATAGCGAGATGATATTCTCTGCATTTTCTTCTGTTAGATACCACTGACAATATAAACCAGATAATCAACTCCAACTCCCCGGAGATGTGCTGGATGTATTTGGTCAAGCTGGAGCGCCAAGGAAATCCTCACACTGACGCCAACCTTTTAGTGAAACTGAAGGACCTGTATTCCAGAGTTTTCTCCAGGCTGCCTTTGGGAATGCACAGCAAAAACGAGAGCTATGCCAAGATGCTGGTCCGATTTGCTGAACTCAAGGGGTGGGTGTGCGTCCTTTGGGTTGCATCTCCAGACTGCATTTTAGAACTCTTTTGACGTTGTCTATAAAAAAATATTCCCTCTGCAGATTTGATGACCCAGATGAAGCTCGGGACAACTTCATTGTTGCAAGATCCAACTGCAAAGACTTTGCCTTTGTGCACATCGCGTATGCTCAGTTTGAGATCACGCAAGGTAATTGTTTTAATTAGCTTTTTTCTTTTTTTACGCTTAACGTGTAAATATATTTTTTTATCTACATTTTATATAATGTATATTTTGTGTTCTCTCAAAAGGTCAAGTGAAGAAAAGCAGCACTATACTGCAGAAAGCCCTAAAGATAAATGCCAAGCCCACGGAATTAATCGAGACCGCGATGCTGAATTTAAAAGCGGGCAGCCTTCGTCTTTTACCTGCAGAGGACAAAGAAAGTCTGCAAGGTAGGTTGTATTTACGTTTAGTTGGCAAGGATGGTGTTCCAATTGGGTCATGTCTATTAGAGCAATGGAATGTCAATCCTATATTGATCACGTTTCAGTACTATAGGACTATTCCTGACTGCATGGATATGAAGTCTCCAATCTTAAAGCTGATTTAAGGTTCAGTTAAATGGGGTTTTCCCCATGCATTTTTTTAACAGAGCTACAGCCCCACTGTCCTTTGAATATCTATGGTATAGACAAAGAGCTTGAGATTCCCGCCCGGATACCTCTGATCCAGACACATCCCAAACCCCCAAGTGCAGACTTGTCTTCAGGGTGGAAAATGCCGGCCCGTGTCAACCGAGGCGTGTCTCCAGAGGTTTGAATCTTTGTATTATTTAGATTTTGTGATATGTTATCAACCTATGCAAAACTCCACTTTTTTGTTTTCGTACTGTAACTGGAGTGTTGCTAGATTTAGAATTTCTTCGTACCCCCCAGCTGTCATTGATGGCATTTTGTGATTGCATGCAGTTTCAAAGCGGTTTTGGGAGACTAATTGGCACTAGCAAAATGACTGGAAGTATATCTAAACCACTTGCATGCTTTGATCTGCCCTTAACTTGAAATTGTAATATATTCTTTTAACACTATTTTCCGTGTGGGTATATTGTGTTCCCAGTGTTTAACCGAGTGTTGTCGCTAACAGGAGAAGCGCACCCCACCTTACATGTCCACTCCACGTCTCATGGACTGTCTGCCGACCCCATCCCTACCTCTCCCGTCTAGACTCAACCCACCCGCCTGCCAGACACCCAACAACAAAGACTCTTGCGCCAACAGGTAAGGCTGTCTGAGTGGTTGTCCGTCTGCCGTGAAAGTGCTTGAGCGTTAATTGTTATGCTCTGTGCGATGGGAAAATTGGTGTGGTACATTTTCACAATAATTTTGTTTTCTTTCCTTACAGCCAAATCACTCCCGTAGTCAAGGGGAACCCCCATTTTGTGGCACCACTGTCAGCCGCTCCCAGAGCCGGCCCAGCGCAGCAGCCCTGCACACCCCTAAGCCGAGTTTCCTATTCCCAACAGACCCCCCAGGTAAAACACATCACGCACACATTCACAAGGTTCCTGACTACTTTACCACAGCTGAAACATGTTCAGGTCACATGGTGAAGAGGGAGTAACAATTATGGAGTTCCAGGCTTATATCAAAGGTAATGTGGTCTTGATATTTAAATGTCTCTGCTACGTACTTCTCCTCAGGGTTCGGTTGCTGCTCTCTCAAATGATTCCATCACAATAAAAGGCAAGCAGTTCTTCATTCTGAGGATGATTGGTCGTGGCGGATCCAGTAAGGTATGGTGCAAATGTCTAAAGTCTTGTGCAGTGGTTCTTAATTGTTTTGGTTATTTAAATAAGCAACCCCTTAAACGATCCAAACCCAGCTAGATTAAGGTAATCCTTTTCATATTTTATGCCTGGGCAGCGTTAATTCCAGCATGATGGGGAAAATAACTTTTCAAACCCCCAATTAATGTATTGTTTAGAAAATAATGCAATAATATTTTTGGAACATTCTCTGCATCTAAAACATTTTTACTTTTAAAATTGGTATTCCAACTTATTATTATAATACTGTAGTATTGTGAGGTTTATGGTAATTTGCAGTCCTACCCTACAAAATATTTTGTTGAACCAAGTTCAATGTACGTAGTTCCCTCAGTTTTTGTTCTGCTTGACAAACTGGTACGCAAATTATTAAAGTTTTCAAATAAGCAAACAGTTTAATTTAAAAACGTTACATTTTGTTTAGGTGGGATGAACACAACCCAGTCTTCCTTACTATGGAATGTTTGGATTGTATCTCCATGTTTCACCTAATATGAAACAGTGATTTGCTATATCCTGCTGGTTTGATGGTAGATCCTCTATGATTTCAGGTGTACCAGGTACTGGACCACCGGAAGCAGCTGTTCGCAGTGAAGTATGTGAACCTAGTTGAGGCTGATGCCCAGACTGTGGAGAGCTACAAGAATGAGATAGAGCATCTCAATCACCTGCAGCAGTACAGTGATCAGATCATAAAGCTCTACGACTAGTGAGTGTTCACCACCCTGGCTAATAGCATGACCATATACCTAGCAGGAACATCTAATCTGTACTTGTGCTGCTCTTTTGTAATTAGCTTTTTTTTTTATTGTATATTGTTTTTAGATCTGTAAAAGTTTGACTCAATTTGAGGCTGCATAGGAAATAATGCATTAACTTGCTGCTCCCCACACTTAGTAAGAGGTAATCTCCAACACTGTAGAAAATGATGTGGAAAACCCCAAAATCTGTTTTTCTCTGAACAGTCCTTAAAGTTCATTGTGTTGAGGGACAGTAAGATATCCAGTGAGATACATTTATCCCCCAAATTATTGATTTATTTGTTTTAATATGACTGTTAATTATTAATTACTTTCTTAACCATTTAAGAAATGGGCACCACCAGGTAAACGGTTACCTATGTAGGTAACCGTTTTATGTGTTAATAGTCTTTTGTTTGTCATAACCGAAGCAAATGCTCTATTGTACCATTATTGGAGAAATATAAAAAAAAAAAAATATTATTGGTCAAAGGAATTTCTCTGTACATTCTTTTCCTTTATTTTACAGAGTCAATTGTTTTTATCAGTAGCTATTCACATAATCTGTCAATATTAGTTGCTGAAATTATTCAATTGCCATCAATTCAGAATTAAAACATCAGTATTTTTTAGTTATAATCTTTTTCTCTTCCTGTAGCAGCAGCGTTGTAAAGGAGGGCCTTGCTTGGAGGATTCGTTTTTCATGCGTCATTGTGGATGCTGGCCTATAGGATACACTGAGCATTTTAAGGCATGAATGTTCCTCAGCATGTTTGAACTTACCTGAATGGTCTGGTCTTTTCGAGGTAGTTTCGTTGAAGTAGCACATTGTGGCAATTCCTGTGTCATTGGACCATTTTGGTTTGGGATTTGTGTGAAAGCTTACCCCTCTCTAAGGGAAAGGTCAAAGAATTCAAAGACAATTTGTGATCAATAGAACCTAGAGTGCCCATTCTATGGTTATATTTCTAATCACCTGCAGATGGTTCAGAGCTATGCGAGCTTGTCTGCAACATGCTAGATCTAGAAGTAAATAAGACAAACATTTTATTTGTCGGTGTGAAATTGGGTAAGATAGTAGGGTTGACTCCATCGGCAGCCAAAAGGGAGTTTTCCCAGCAAGCAGTGCTTTTAACTTTGGACTGTTCTTTGATTCCAGTGAAATAACGAACAATTATATCTACATGCTGATGGAATGTGGCAACCTGGACCTCAACACCTGGCTTCGGAATCGTAAAACAGTCAACCCACTGGAGCGGAAGTTCTACTGGAAGAATATGTTGGAGGCAGTCCAGACAATTCACAAACATGGTTATTATCTTTGTTCTATAACATTTTATTTTCTTTCATGTTTTAAAAAAAATGAATGTAGGTAGGTAGAAGCTTTGACCCCTGGGCTAGCCTTTACACCTCTGACCCACTTTTGCTGTGGTGCTTTGTGTAGGTATCATCCATAGTGACTTGAAACCAGCCAACTTTGTAATTGTGAATGCCTCGCTCAAATTGATTGACTTTGGTATCGCAAATTGCATCCAGCCAGACGTGACCAGTATCATGAAGGATTCTCAGGTTAGTGCAAAACACTCACTCCTTGTTGCAGTTAAACCTCTTTACTTTGCCATTAACCTGGGGGAGAACAACTTTGTATCAAGCTGGTGGAGAGTTGTTCGTGTACAATTATACACATACAGTGGATATAAAAAGTCTACACACTCTTGTCAAAATGCCAGGTTTTGTGATGTAAATTAATTAGAGAGATAAATCATGTCAGAACATTTTCCATCTTTAATGTGACCTATAACGTGAACAATCCAATTGAAAAACAAACTGAAATCTTTGAGGGGGGAAAATAAGACGTACAATAACCTGGTTGCATAAGTGTGCACACCCTCTTATAACTGGGGATGTTGCTGTGTTCAGAATCAACCAATCACATTCAAACTCATATTAAATAAAGGTCATTACACACCTGCCATCATTTAAAGTGACTCTGATTATTCACAAATAAAGCTCAGCTGTTCCAGTAGGATTTTCCTGACATTTTCTTAGTTGCATCTCAGAGCAAAAGCCATGGTCCGTAGAGAGCGTCCAAAGCATCAGAGGGATCTCATTGTTGAAAGATATCAGTCAGGAGAAGGGTACAAAATAATTTCCAAGGCATTAGAAATACAGTGGAACACAGTGAAAACGGTAATCTTCAAGTGGAGAAAATATGGCACAACAGAGACATTACCTAGTATTGGACGTCCCTCCAAAATTGATAAAAAGATGAGAAAACTGGTCAGTGAGGCCTCCAAGAGGCCTACTGCAATATTAAAAGAGCGGCAGGAATTTCTGGCAAGTACTGGCTGTGTGCTACTTGTGACAACAATCTCCCGTATTCTTCATACGTGTGGGGTAGGTTGGCAAAACTGAAGCCTTTTCTTATGAAGAAAAACATCCAAGCCCGACTGAAGTTTGCAAAAACAAACATCAAGTCTCTCAAAAGCATTTGGGAAAATGGGTTTTGGTCTGATGAAACCCAGGTTGAACTTTTTGGCTGTAATTCCAAAAGGTATGTTTGGTGCAAAAACCACACTGCACATCACCCAAAGAACATCATGCCCACAGTGAAGCATGGTGGTGGCAGCATCATGCTTTGGGGCTGTTTTTCTTCAGCTGTAACCGGGTCATTAGTCAGGATGAAGGGAATTATCAACAGTTCCAAATACCAGGAAATGTTGGCACAAAACCTTCAGGCTTCGGTTAGAAAGCTGAAGAGGAAGTTAAACTTTCAGCAAGAGAACGACCCAAAGCACACATCCAAATCCACAAAAGCATGGTTTCACCAAAAGAAGATTAACTTTTTGGAATGGCCCAGCCAGAGCCGAGACCTGAATCCAATACAACATCTGTGGAGTGATCTGAAGAGGGCTGTGCACAGGAGATGTCCTCCCAATCAGACAGATTTGGAGCGCTTTTGCAAAGAAGAGTGGCCAAATATTGCCCAGTCAAGATGTGCCATGCTAATAAACTCCTACCCATAAAGACTGAGTGCTGTAATAAAATCAAAAGGTGCTTCAACAAAGTGTTAGTTTAAGGGTGTGCACACTTATGCAACCATGTTATCCACTGTATGCAAATTAATAAACCAATATTTTTTGTGTTTGAATAAAGTTTTGTTCTTTTTTGAGGTGGGCACGTTGAACTACATGCCCCCTGAAGCCATCAAAGATGCGTCATCCAAACCAGGGAAGGCAAGTTCAAAGGTCAGTCATTGTCTTTTTGTTTCTCTTAAAACTTGATCTTTTTACTTGTGTGCGTTCTGTATGGGCTCATTTAATATCAACGTTGAAAGCTTTTTGTCCTGTCTGTGTTGGTTTAATGAGCAGATTAGCGCCAAAGGCGACGTGTGGTCTCTTGGGTGCATTTTGTACTACATGACCTACGGGAAGACTCCGTTCCAGACCATCACTAACCAGATTGTCAAGTTACATGCCATCATTGACCCATCCCATGAGATTGAGTTCCCTGACCTTGCGGAGAAGGATCTGCTAGATGTGCTGAAGGCAAGCCATTCCTCTAATTCTGTTATGTTTGGATTTGTTTTTATTATGCGTAAACTAAATTGTCCTTTTTAAAACAAGGGTCCTCTTGTTGAGTTGTTAAGTATGAGTGGCTGATACATGTCAATGTCTTCTAAAAGAGGTGCTTGGTACGAAACCCACGAGAGCGGATTTCCATAGCTGAGCTGCTTGAACATTCATACCTCAGGATTCAGTCTCAACAACCGTCCCATGTACCAGGTACCCCACCCCCCCGCGACACACACACACACTTTTTACTAATACAGTGTTTTAGTAATGAGAACACAATCTCTTTCCTTAGAACCTGCTAGCAGTAATGATCTAAAGAGGATCCTTAATGAGCTTGCTGCTTTGCAGTCCCCCAACAGCATTGCCAGAGCTGCTAACGTAAGTATATACTAGTGTGAAATGATATACCGTTTAGTCATTTTTATTGGTGGTCATGGAACTTGATTTCAGGAATAAGTACTTTTTTTTTCGTTATTGTAAAGTGATCAGAAATTACAGGGGGAATTAAAAGTATCTTGATTCCGTTCCACACAACATTGTATTGATACGCTGAAACCAAGAATAATTTGTCCAATCTGCTCAAATGTGTGTAGATTTTGGCATTGCTGTTTAGAATGTTTATTTCATCTAGCGCAGGGGTCTTTAAATCTGGATCTCAAAGCCAATTACACTCCATTTTGTCATTGCAACCCCCTAATTAGAGACTTATTTAGACCTGAGATACCAGGTGGGTGTAATTAATGATGAAGTACAACAGAAAACCAGCAGGCTCTGGACCTCATAGGGTAAGATTTGAAGACCCATGATCTAGTGGTTAGTCTCACAGGACACAGCAAGTGTATCACTTTTTGATAATAAATATATGTATGAGTATATGCAATTTGTGATCATTTGCACAAGAAATATTTAACATCCAGGATTTGTGATATTTTGTGTCATAGATAGCCACTGTTTTATTTGTGATATTTAGATTTTGGAAAGTTTGTCTAAATTGAACATTATTTTTTTATATATATTATAATATATATTAATTAGGGCTGGGGAAGTTCATCTTTTTTTCCAAGTCCTTTCGTTTGTTCTTCCGGGGGGCTGGGTGTCTGACGTTTGATAGCTAATGCTGAATACGTCCACTATTGCAAACAGTTATCAAAGTCCGAATGTAGAAATCTTAAAGCATCCATTAAATCTAGAAATCACAGTAGGCTGGCTACAGAATAACAAATAGTCTGACTGGGTCTTCAGTAAAGTAGTTCTTTCTTTTTTATTTTTTATTATATAAATACCCGTATTTCGGTGGGGTAGTACAAATACTTCATAAAGGAAACATCCCATAGCGCACACGTTCATTTAATGATTTGTGTACAATTTTGCTTTTGTTAATGAGATTCATTTTAGTTTCTAGAACGCTTGGATTTATTTGATTATTTGTTCAATAACTGCATCTACATTGTATCCGAGTAGGGTTTCTAATCAGCTTGAGAGGTCCCTTCAGATGTGTTCAATGAACACTTCATAGTGTTAGTTTCCAAATAAAATCATCTTAAAAGGCCAGATAAAGACAAACTCTACCATTCAGAAGCCCAGCAACATTCTTCTTAATTTCACATGTAGTCAAGGTGCTGGGAAGCTCTGAATCCACAGGTCCTACTTGTACATTGTTCAAACTGTAACAGCCTGTGAGGCCTGTGGTGATCCAGCAGGAAAAGCAGCTGCCTTCTGTTGTATTGCTGCAGCAATAAAGCATGAATATTTCATGTTTCACAAATGCGTACATTTACTGTCAAATATTCCTTTGCAATCCACAGAACTTGGCAGCAATGTGCAACAGTGGCCAGAAACTGGATTTTGCAGGGTGTGTGAAGTCATCCAGCCAGCTCAACTGGAAGATGTGATCTGGCCAAGTTCCACTAATGCCCTAGAAGTATTCCATTGTTCCATGTGGAGAACTATTTTCCTATCTTAAATCAAGCTGTACTCCATACACGTAGACTTTACTATGCAGATCAAAGTGCACTTGCCATGTTTGAATACTTTGTAAATGTTTTTTTTTTTTTTTTCTTTGAAGTATTTGATCTGGACTGGTGAAAGCTGAGAAGTGATTCTTCTGCACATTGCCCATGCCATTCTTGAGCACAACCAGAATAAAATACGCCCTGCCTGCCAGGGCATTTGCCCTGTTTGAATTTCTTCAAATGTTTACTATTGTCCCTCCTTTAAGAACTGACTAATTTCATCTCAACTGGTTGAAGCTATGCATTTGCTTTCCCCTGCTTAAGTATGTTAGATCAGTTGTAAGATCAAGCATGTGATGAAAGAATGCTTTTCACTTTATTAGTTACTTATATGCCCTTAAGAGCCTATCTATCATGTTTTTGTCTGAAGGATACAGGTCTACTTTTGTTACTTTTTCAGAATGTTATACAAATGCATTTTGTCAATAACTACCTTTTACAAATGTATTTTTCCCTAACAATTGAAACTCATGTTTCTTTAACTTGTATCTTAGCTACAAAAATACTAAACAAATAAACTAGCTACTATGTATGTTAATTATGAAGTGTGACTGTCACCTTAGTTAATCAAAAGACAAATGAGCGATTCACATGCACAGAACACAATTATTTTCAGTGAATGTATTACGAAACCGTAAGTATATGAAAATAACAGTATATTCCCCAATTTAAGGTAAGCTTTACATCAAAGCACGGCTACAGAAAAGTTTATGTCTCTGGCCTAACGAAGGCAGTTTGTTGTCCAGAAACAGTGGATGTTTATGCTACCTTTGGATCGGGTAGATACTTTCTTTGTATTAGATTGCTTTTTTTTATGTTAGGGTTGTTGCCACGTATTTAGTGAATGTGTGAATGTCAGCACTGAGGTTGCAACAAATACATACATTAACATTGCTGAAAAATGGCACTGCTTGTGGATATTAGGTCAAATAACCTTCACGAGTCAAAATATCACGTACATTTAAATATGCGTCTTTTTTATTTTATAAATGCGTTACATGTTTCAAAAAATGTATTATGTAAATGTTTTGGAGCTAGCGCCTTTCATCCAATGAGGCATCTATGTCCTATTATTACCCACAATGCTACAGCTCATAAATGTTGTTAGCATTGGATTAATGCGTGTTTGTGATGTTTTCCGTCTTTCCCAAAGTATCTTGGTTGGGGTTTATACCAATGGAGAATGATTGGAGAAGATGCTTTACCCAGTGACACCACCCACTGTTACAACCAATCACCACACGTTTCGTCTAAAAAGGGATACTGTCATCGTTCCTTGTTTCCTGTTCAGTTCTCTCACAACAGCAATGGCGGCTGCTGCAAGGTTGCTGTTCAGAGGTTCTGTCTTAAAAGCCTATACGGCGAATGTAAACAGCGGTACTCAAAGCTATTTTGGGGCTGCTCTGTTGAAGTTATTACCGAATTGCTCATCCCCAACTAAAACACACAAAAAACATGCATCGCACTTTACCTACTACCCTGACCCTGTCCCGACAATGTATGGTAAGTGAAATGCCCTTGCCTTCTATTGTTTTCAAACACGTCGTCAAACATAAAAATAGTCTAGTTATGGTATGAACTCTACGTTTTTAAAAAGGCAAATATCGTTGGCAATATCCTTAGATTAGTCTGTAATTTCGAAATGACATGCTAACAATCGGTTGTTGGTTAGACATAGCTACCTAGCTGTTAAAGCGGTATACTTTTTCACTTTTTATGGTGTGTGTAATGTCGCACACCTTGGAAAAACATACATTAAAACTAAAGTATGAATGATAGACCTTCTCTAAACGTCTTGTAGGCCCCACTACAAAAATGAACTTATTCCAGTCTGTGACCAGTGCCTTGGACAACACACTTGCCAGTGACCCCACTGCAGGTAATACACTTGGTTTTAACTGACATTCGTTATATGTTCAGATTAATCTATGTCTCTTGCTGGATGTTATATGCATGAATTAAGATGTACAGTTCAGAAATTAGGTATGTATACACGTGAAGTGTGTGAAATGACGCTGTATCTGTTCCCCAGTCATCTTTGGAGAAGATGTTGCCTTTGGTGGAGTATTTCGTTGCACTGTGGGTCTCCGGGACAAATATGGTAAGATGCAGAATCTTTTATCTTCAGCCTAATATTTTTTTCGAATTACTGCACAGTTTTGTCCTAGTTCGCTCACACATCTGTTTTAGAAAATCAATATATCATCAAGACTTTCATTAGGATTGAGCATGTCCACAAAACTGCATCCCTTTTGGCTTAGTGTTGTGTTCATTAAGTTAATTCTGTTGTAAAACTGAATGAAACATGGAACTTCTCAAATAGGAACATATGTGTGACTTGGGTGAAAATCTGATGACAATTTTGGAGGGGGCAATTACACGGAGGGCGGGATTACACATTTATGATTACAGTGATCTATTGGGGGTGATGCTGATGACACTCTGATACCACTAGGTGGCAGCAGATTTGAATTGTTTGTGCCCAAATTGTTACAAAATGTCAATGGTGTGCAGGCTTTGTGTGTGCCTGCGCATTTGTGTATAGTGTACACGTGTCTGTGAGAGTCTTTGCATAGAATCACCTGCTATCTGAAGATAAAGATACGTTTAAAAAAAAAAAAAAAAAGGATTTTATTCATACAAATGAATGCAAAATTACTGCTTGTACACTGCTGCTACAAATGCCCGCCGCCCAATTTGAAATGTCCATTATATCTGCTGTGCACTGCTTGTTTATAATGTTGAACAGTTCCCCATCATCTTTGTGTTGTGGACACCAGTCAGGATTCACCCCTGGCTTGGTGAAAATGTGATTAGGTTTTGGAAAAGCCAACCCAAATCTCCCCCTTTGTGCTGCCTTTTGTTGTCCCTGACGTCAGCAGTGTTGACCTTTTGCGAGGGATCATTATTTTCCATCTCATGTCGTTAAATGACGGATAGTGCCCACCTCCTCCCACACAGACCCTCTCACTATGCCATTATAATACATGCAGGTTTACAGGGAATGTACAAATGTCTGTTTGGGTGCTTGAGGTGTACACGCTGGTGATGCGTTATGCTCGTGTGTTCAAACGGCGTTGTCTCCTAAGCGTTCACCTGGAATTTTCTTGCCACGTCGACTGCAGCCTTTTGCCCAGGATGAATATGATTAGTCTCGATGAAAGTCCAGGCTTATCGATGGCTCAAACATATGAGAGTGCACTACAGCATGTTAATCTTATTTACTCGTTGATCACCAGATGTAAATGTTCTGCAAGTTCACAGGATTTTGATTGAGCTGTGACAGGTTGGCCTTTTTTTTAATTAATTTCTCGGAGGGCCTGTGGTGCCTTAATAGAATCTGGTCAGTGGTGAGAAAGGAGGGCACTTGAGGTCAGGTCTCCCTGGTCCGGAAAGGAACCAGGTTCGGACGGATTACAGAAAGCAAAGACTCACTTTCTGGCAATTAAACAAAGCAAGGGAACCAAAATAACATTCCTCCCCAAATTTAGAGCCTCAGTCCTGCGGCTTGCTGGCAAGATTATAGGGCTGAGGGTGGAAAGATTTAGTTTTTTGGGTTATTATTCAGACTAGGGCTTTTTAGTGCGTCACAGACTGCTTGGTTCACTCCAGTTGAGGAGTCCTCTCTCTATGAATTTCACTTATTTTAAGACTACATGGTATTTTAAGAAGTCTGTCCGATGATTACACAGACACTTATGAAGCAAATGCTGGGTTGGATGGACCTAGATGACAACTGGAAAACCCTGTTTTTTTAGGGCCCTATTAGGCTGCATTTAATTACAGCATTTGTATACATTTTAAGTGTTTTAAAGAAACACTTTAAATGGATAGTGCAAGGTTTAAGCAATACAGACATTTTTTCTCCCCACGCATAGTCACGTTTTAGGCCTTCTCCTCGTCTCTCTATCTTAGCTTTGCCAGATCCTCTCATGGTCCTTCCTATCATTGCTATGTGGATGACACTCAATTATCTTTATTAGTTTAAGTGGCAGTTGCGTGTGGATTATACTTAACTACCATCAAACCTCTACCATTTATCCACAATTCCGCAGTCCATCTGGTGTTAAAATACCTGGTGCTCAAAATCTACATCTCAACTCAAGCACTTTGTTCTATTGCTTTTGGCTATCATGACACTATGGGAAGGCAGCTCCTGATATGCTCTGTCAAATTTATTCTCTGTGCTTGCATCCCAATAGTGAAAGCAGCTTCCTATTAAGGCTAGGATAGCAGAGTCTCCCCATTTTTACAAAACATCTGGAAGACTACCTAAAATAACTGCAGCCAATCACTCGGTTGGTTGCCTTGATAAACTAACGCTTCCTGTATTTATGTGTGTTAATTTTTATGGTCTTTGTTTTCCGACACTGACTTGCCTGCTAACAAATATCTTAGTCGAGTGCACTTCCCAGTACTGAGTTGTGTGGTTATTCCACCTTGCTTCTTAAAATGTAGGTAATACGTTTAATGGGCTTTTTATATGTCTACTAAAATGTTAATGGGAGCCACTAGTGTATAGCAACCACTTGCTCCTTATCTAGCTACTGTGCCGTGCTGTGCATTTGTTATATTTTAAATAATGTCTACAGTATAATGTCGTAGTGCCATTATTATTCTTTTTTCAGGTGGCTACATATGCCACCACAGCTGACACTATAAACTCACCAAATGCACAGGGTCTACTCTGGATCTGAGTGTTATGTTCTCATCGGTAGATAACTGCCTATTTGCTTCCTCTCCTTCAGGTAAAGATCGCGTCTTCAACACTCCTTTGTGTGAACAGGGCATTGTGGGATTTGGAATCGGGGCAGCGGCCGCCGGTGCCACAGCCATCGCTGAGATCCAGTTTGCTGACTACATTTATCCTGCCTTTGACCAGGTGTGTCAGTCTCTTTGCTGTTTGTGCATCAAGGCTGTTTCAGTAGACAAGTAGTGTTTTGTGTTGGGGGATGAGAAATTATTACTTTGTTTTGTCTGAATACACAATCCATTTGTCTTTCATCAGGTGTTTACATTATGTAGAAATTCAACTTGCTTTAACTGCACCACAAAGATTGTTGAAACATTTCCCATGTAGTGTTATGGAATTTCATTATAATGTTCACTCCAGACCAGGTTTACTAGTATGTTTTTAATTTTATTATAACTCGTAATGTCAGTGGGGGGACAAAATGCTGTCCAAACAATATCTCATAATGCAGAGGACACATTTCCCAGCGTTTTGCCCTGTGGACAACAATTCGTAGTCATACGAAACATAAAAATATGTTTTCTGTAGAAGTTTTAGTTCCTGCTGAAATATTTCAGTACCACTTCTTTAGACTATTTCTACAGTGGCTCTCAAAAGTATTTAATCTCTCCAATTCCAATACAATTCTCCTTGGACATTGTTATGATAAGTGAGGACGGCTAAATCCATTTTAATTTTGTAACACGTTAAAATGTATGTCCAAGGCGTTGAATATTTTTTAGGATAAGCCACTGTATAGACTCAAATCTAACGGGTATAAATTTGATCAGGTATTACATTCTGGTTCTTGCATTCTTGTTTCAGCAGCAAACAAACACCTGCCTCATTTGCGTCCCTATCAATCTTGTGTAATTAGTGGGAAATAATATTTTCCCTGGTGAGTTTTCTGCTCATAGGTGATTAGGCCTCCACGCAATCATGTTGTAATTAAAAACACATTCCTTTACTTCCTGTCTATTTCATTACTTATGAGGAGTCAGGCTCTGTCAACTGTGAAAATGTTGTTTTTTAATCCTGTAAGCAGGTTGATAGGGGCTTGAAGGTTACATATGATAATGTCCATGCGTTCACAAGTACAGTGTGGTCTTAAAGACCCTCAGGTGTAGATTTTTCCCAGAGCAGTCAGGTGCAGTCATGTTTTAGTACAGGTGTTAGGAAGGTCTAGCTGATCAGAATCTCTCCACCTTCTCTTGCTTTTTCCCCTTTCCACATTTAAACAGTCCACATTTACACAGGATCCTGGCCCATTGCATAAACTCCCAATAGGCTCAGAAGAGCTGAGGACCACAGAAAGTCTTCCTCTTAGGCATCTACTCTAAGATATTTTGAGTCTAAACCCCAACTTCACGTTCAATCAGGAAGTAAGTCAGATCCCATTGAAGGATGATACGCTCACTCACCCGACAACCTCCGGTTTGGAAGGTGCTCCTGTCTCCAATCGTGAGCATCCTCATTGCATAATGAGGCAAGAAAGTGCCCTGCCTAGAATCCCTCTCCCCGGACTACACCGCCACCTTCCGCCGTATGAGTAATTATTGACATAATAATTTTGGTGTATCTCTGTCATCCTTCCTCAGATTGTAAACGAAGCAGCCAAATACCGCTATCGCTCTGGCAACTTGTTTGATTGTGGGAACCTCACCATCCGGGCGCCCTGGGGCTGCGTGGGGCATGGCTCGCTTTACCATTCCCAGAGCCCAGAAGCCTTCTTCGCCCATTGCCCTGGGATTAAGGTTAGACCTTCCTTTTTTCTGTCCATTCATAAATTATTTATTGCCCCTCTTTTCATGACTATCAAAATAATTCTCTGCTTCATTTTTCCATTGTTTTAGATATAAGGTAAAGCTTTGATAGTAAATATATACACTGCTCCAAAATATTAAGGGAACACACAAATCACACATCCGGTCTCAATGAAGGAAATATATTAAAGATCAAAATCTTTACTCTACATTGTGTAATTCTCAGGGAACAAAATTAAACCTTTGGTTACCAAAATCCCCAAACAGTAACTCATATGGCTTAGTAGTGTGTATGGCCCCCAAGTGCCTGTAAGCACACCTGAAAATGTCTGGGCATGCTCCTTGGGGATGGTGTCCTTGAGGATCTCCTCCTAGACCTGCTTCACACCATCAGTGAGCTCCTGGTCAGTTTGTGGCACTACTTGTCGGATATATCAGTACATTACTTCCCAGAGGTTCTCAATTGGATTCAGGTCATGGAAACTTGAGGGCCAGTCAATGGCATCCACGCATTTGTCTTTCGGGACGCCACAGCATCTTCAGGCTCTCTCACGTCTGCCACATGTGCTCAGTGTGAACCTGTTCTCATCCAAGGGCGGACCTGCCATTTCTGGTTTTCTCGGCCGAATGATAACCAAGCTGCACGGTGCTGGGCTGTGAGCACAGGTCCCACTAAAGGATGTTGGGCTATCGTGCCACCCTCATGGAGTCTGTTCCTGACAGTTTGATCAGAAACCTGCACACTGGTAGCCCGCTGAAGGTCATCTTGTGGGGCTCTGGCAGTGCTGCTCACACAAAGAAGCAGATTCTGGTCTTCCTGCTGGGTTGATGCCCTTCTAAGGCCCTGTCCAGCTCACCTTGTGTAACAGCCAGTCTCCTGATATCTCCTTCATGCAGTGGAGGGTGTATTGAGAGAGCCAGCTAACCTTCTTGTGACAGCACGTTTTATGTTGGCTGCCTGTGCAACCTGAATGGGCATCTGGGTCTGTCCCATGCTACCAGTAGTTGTCTCTTCAGTGCACCTGTTGTCACTTTCATTTGCTCCAAAACGGGTGACTTATGCTTCTGGAAAGATTGATATCCCTGAAGGTTAAACACTTTTGTGTTATGCTGTGATGATTGTGTTTTCTCTTAATGGTTTTAAGCAGTATAATTTCTTTATTATCAAACGTTTACTTTACTCGGCAAGTCTGTTAATAACCAATTAGTATTTACAAGAATGGCCTAATGATTCTAAATACTTTTACCTCACCACTTTAGCAGTTTTCTCTGTAGGTTAGGTTAGCTTATCTCTGTTCACTTCACTCATGACAAATATTTTGCTATAGGAAAGCGTATAGACCTTGATAATACACCTACTGAACTCTGGATTGTTAATGGGATGAAACGAAACGATGTGCCTCAAATTGTTGTTGACCTACTCCTGCACTTTAATGTCCTGATGGCTAATTTCCGTCTCTAGAAATTAAATAAAATGAAGCACAAAGGCCCAAGTCAAATCCATACCAGGGCCAATTCACCATACCCTGGGGTTCGTCAAAAGTACATGGTAGATCTGTGAGCACGTGGCATTTAATACACATGCTCTTAGGAAAACGAGTGTTCTCAAAATGTCGGATAACCCCACCAATCTAGATATGAATGAGCGTCGAATGTTCCCCTACGCAACCAAGCACTGCGGCACCAGTTAGTACCTCACTGCCCACGGGCCATAGTCAATACAGTAAACATTCTCTCTTGTCTTTTTCAAAGGTCAAGCTAATAAACCTTATCTTCTTCCTACACCATGACTGATAATTGCTGTCAAAACAGGAGTTGTCAGACTCCACTACAAGCTCAAATATACCTGCTTCTTCTTTCCACAATATATTGGGGAAGACATTGAGTTCCATGTTGGGATAATATTTTTGTATTGTTTTGCTGTGCATGATCAAAAAACCCTCGGTTTACTTTCCATCGTTTTAAATAGTAACTCAATTGATTTTCCTCACTATTATTTTCATGGCTGATTTAAAGCATGTTTGTCTCTTGTCCATATGCAGCAGACATTGGTCTTTGGTGAGCAATGTGTTTGTAACTTCTAATCACATTAAAATCCCTGGATCAACTACTAGAATAATGTTTGATTGACACTTGAGTATCCCGATAAAACATACCTACCAAGAGACGCACCCAATTCGTTTTGCTAAGATTGCCCTCATAGTTTCCAACAAATAGGATGTTAGCTTTTTCCTTGAATCTACATTTATCATTTTCTCTTTTTTTATTTGCATTTTTGCGTTTTTCTTTCCAATTTAATAATATAAAATTTGTGATTATGACCATGTTATATCCGTTTATGCTCGTCAATGTGTTTTGAGTCATAATCAATGCTGTTCTCGTTGTTAATGTAGCTCACTTGACCAGAAAGTTCAGATTGAAGCTTACATGTCGCTATGAATGCCCTCCAGATGATGATTAAACTTATAACAGGCTCTCAAGTTGCAAAAAGGAATCTGTAGAGCATTATGAGGCAAGGCGATCAAATTAGTTTATTAACCCCCCTCAAAGGCTGACAATGCTTCTTCCTACAACTGCACTAAATGTGCATGTTAGGCTTTTAAAAAACAGTGACCTATACCTCTACAGCCCCTTAAATAGTTTAGGGGCTGTGTTGGAGTTTGTATGTTCACTGTAAATGCTCTGGAAGTTGCATTGAAATTTCTCCACTGTAATTTTTCTGCTAATAGACCAGACATTTGCTCAGTGTCCCCAGCTTTTTTTTTATAGTATCTTTCTGGAAGGTCTTGGGCAATTCCTAGCGCTATTTTGCACGCTAATGCATATTGTTTGAAGGTTGTGTGTGATTATTATATTATTGTACATGTCAGATGTTCGTCCCAACAAACATAGTAAAACCTGTCTCTTTGGTCCTCACATGTTTTTTTAGCTATTCAAGGGATAGGTTTAGGGTAGAAATGACAGTGCCATTGGGGTTTGTTTAAGACTTGCCAGAAGATGCCACATGACCTAAATGTAAATGCACTAATAATAACTATTTGGGAAGTAGTCAAATTTCAAATAATATCATCCCCAATAACAATAATCTTATTTGAATATGTCTGCTTTTGTGTTTAGGCGATATGGCTAATGGGTTGTGTATTTTCTGGTTTCTGGTCTCACAAAGTCAGAAAAACAAACATTTATGTATGGACACCCCTTGCAAAGTATGCTCTGTGTTTTAATTGGCGATAGAACGGTGTTGTAAAAAGACAACGTTCAGAGTTACAGTTCAGGTCGGTACATTACTGTGAAGTGGGTGCTATCAAATGTCAATTTTCCCCCAGATCGTTATTCCCAGAGGTCCTGTCCAGTGTAAGGGTCTGCTGCTGTCGTGCATCGAAGATCACAACCCCTGCATATTCTTTGAGCCCAAGATTCTCTACAGGGCAGCGGGTGAGTGAGAAAGTCAGCCTGAGACCCAGGTGATGTGTAGTTGTTGGCAAGGTGTTTAGTTGCTGGGGTGTGTTTACAACATCTCAGTTTCCTCAAGCTATCACAATGGCCATCTGTCATATCCTTCATATCCTTGGTGACAGACGGGTTTGCTTTTTTCTGTGGGATAACAGGAACGGCAAACAAACCAGGACTGCGTATATGTGAGCAAGTATGAATGAGCCAGACTAAATGGGCTGTGAACGTAGGTTGTGTTTTCAACAAAGATGACAGCCTAAGAGGAGGTTATAGCACCGGCAGAAGGTGTCAGGTTAACAACCTCTCGAAGAATATAGTCAAATATAGTTAGCTGATCATGGACTTCAGTATTTTTCTAGTTACTGTGCCACTATGTCAGTGTAGGACAGTATGACAGTGAACATGAACTGGTCTAACCACAATGATACTGTTCCCACAGAGCATCTTCTACTTTAGGCAGCTGAAGAACACAATGTGTGCTTGTTTGCTAGAATATAGAAAATATCTATATATATAAAAAAAGAAAGTTCTGGACGTAATGCCAGATTCTGGGAAAATCCACCTCACCTAGCTAGCACATACAGCGGGTGAAATAAGTATTGAGCACGTCACCATTCTTCTCATTAAATATAATTTCAAAGGTACTATTGATATGAAATGTTCACCAGATGTTGGTAACAACCCAAGTAATCCATACATACAAAGAAACCAAAACAAATGAGTTCAGAAATTAAGTTGTGTATTAATGCGAAATGACACAGGGAAAAAGTATTAAACGCTTTAATACTTACGTAAAGACAGCTTCAAGACACCTACTGTATGGAGAAACTAGTCGCATGCATTGGTCTTGTTTGATTTTGGCGCATTCTTCCACACAAACAGTCTACAAATCTTGAAGGTTCGCTGGGCCTCTTCTATGAATCTTGATCTTCAGTTCTTTCCATAGATTTTCAATGGGATTTAAGTCAGGTGATTGGCAGGGCCATTCTAGTTGCTTAATTATCTTTGGGTTATGTTTGTGTAAAATTCCAGCCAAATAAGGGGGCGCCAAACCATTTAAAATCTTAAAAGCTAGCAACAAAATCTTAAAATCAATCCTAAAACAAACAGGAAGCCAGTGGAGAGATGCCAAGACTGGTGATGTTCATTCTTTTTTTCTGTTAAAAGACCAGCAGCTGCATTTTGTACTAACTGCAGACAGCGAAGAGACATTTGTTTTTCCCCCACATACAAAGAATTACAATAGTCTAACCAGGAAGAAATAAAAGCAAGGTTGACTTTCTTAAAGTCAGTGTGAGAGAGATAGGTCTTAACCTTTGCTAAGAGTCTTAACCTATGTCATTTTAAGGAGCTATCTAAAATAACACCAAGATTATTAACAAAGATTGACTGTGAGTGGCTGAAGGGCCCAGTGTACCCAAAGGATCACCTAACAGCCAAACTGTGAAATTGAATATTGTGTTTCTTAAAAATGGACCCCCGAGGGCAGCATATACAGTGAAAAGTGGATGGGGCCCAAAATGATACCTTGAGGGGCAGTAGTCGAAGAATATTCGGCTAGGTGAACCGAGAAAGTCCTATCTGTGATGCCTACACACTTTGGTGGTCCACAGGATGCTGTGGTCCACAGTCATGCAGCAGGCATGTCTAAAAGCACCAGAATCTACAGATCAGAGAAGGTCATTAAACACTCCTAAAAGCACTGTTTCTTTGCTGTGGCAGGATTTAAAACCGGACTGAAACTTCTCCTGAATGCCATGATTATCTAAACATTTTGAATTTGATTCTCCAAGACTTAAGATAGAAAAGTTAGCTTGGAAATGGGCCTGAAGTTAGAATGTTCAGATCTAGATTTGCTTGTTTGGTAGGAGGCTGCACTACAGCATGTTTAAAGGCAGTTTGAACGCACCCTGAAGTAAGGCCAGTATTCATCCGAACTAGGCCCAACTGTACAGAAAACGTCTTTTAACAGAAAAGAGGGAATACTATCCAGAGAACAGTTTGTAGGCCACATATTATGAACTACCTTAGCTTACCCTAACCTCAAACTGATCGAAGACAGCTGGGTATGTATGCAGAACTGAAGGGTCTAAAGCAAAGGTTGACGGTACCGAACGGTAAGGGCAAAAATCTTTCCAGTAGGATTAATATGAGAATTTAAAGTATTGAAAAGAAACTGAGGCCTATGACTGTTATTGGAAACAAGGTTAGATACAAATTGTGTTTTTGCAGTTTTAACAGCTCTGATAATTTAGAAAGCAGTCTCGTAAAATTCCTAGGGAGACCTGAAGCTTATCCTTTTACCATTTCCTCTCAGCTTGTCTACATTTGCCCCTGAAAGAGCGGGTATAATCATTCAGCCATGGCCATCTGATCTGATGATGGCTTTAAGCGTCTGGTCCTAAATGAAGCAACAGGATATCAGTACAAGTAGATACATGGAGGCTAATGAGCTCCTCAGCACTGAGATCACAGCAGACACCTAGGTTACAAAGCACAGACTTTTAAAAACCATTAGAAAATAAATGTATTTACACTAATAACTAGAGTTGTGAATGTTCACCTCCCTCACAATTCGATTACGAGGGTAACGATTCGATTATAAATAGATTCTTGATGCATCTTGTCCTCCAATTATTTTATAAAAAATTAGCCTTTAATTAATCATTTGTTTTCAAACCCAAGAACATGTCCAAATTTATGTCAACCTATTTTCCAAGTTATTCTGGATTTTTCTTTTTGCGTAAACTCAAAAATAATTGACATTATCGACACACATTTCTGTAGCAGCTTTATTATAGAAAGATTCATGGTCTAAAACATGGTCTATAACACGGGCTATAATACAACTTAAAAGGCTGCATTTTATGCAAATGACATTATTTGTAAAACATGGTAGTATATCGTATTGTTTATGTGGACAAAATACATTTGATTATTCACTCTGAAATAACATTTAGCAAAAACCTGTGTTGCTTTCGTAAAAGTTTGTGAATTCAGCTGCCAGTCATCGCAAATATAATAAGCAGTTACCGTTACACATGAGTCTGTGGAGATGAATGTCCAGGAATCGCAGGTGATGACCACTCGGCCGCCTTACGCATCGACTCTGTTACTCTGGATTTTGTGTCACTGTACAGCACAGGTATAGCGCTGTTTGAACTCAGAGAAGAGAATCTGTGTGTTGGTACCAGGGTATGGAGGAGGAAGCGAAAGCCTGTGTTTTCTAAGCCCAGCAAGGATGAGTATACTAGTGGCAGCTTTGTTGCTTTAGCTTATTGGCTAAGGCATAGCGTCATCTATCCAGTGTTTGTACAGGTCATTGGGCTGAGAGGTATAAACTCAAATCGATTTTCACCACTTCATGGCCTGCAAGGATGTGACAATTAATTTGGCTGGTATTCTTGGCACACAAAAGTAGTTGTCTCATTATTTTCTTCCATATGCTATGTTTATTTTAAAACCAAAATTGGGTTTGATCCTTCTCAGGGAGTCAAGTGCAGATTTATTGTGATACGCGTCATGATATTTTTACTGTCTTCGCCTCTCAGAAGAGGCGATAACACATCAGCTATATCTCTCAACAAAACACATTCTCAGAGGCATGGTTAATTGGAAGCACTGTACTGTCTGAATTATGATAGACTTGCTAAACCCATGATGTCAGAGAGAGCGATTACTTGTGAGTCAGGCAGCATTTGTAAAATAACAACATAATGTACAACCACCTAATGGATATTTTCATTTTCCCTCATCTGCTGCTCAGGTTTCCCATAGAAAAATGTATCTGAATTATTTATTTTAACAATCCCACAACTCACTGGCAGAACCCGCAGTTTGTGAATTTCTTAATTTTCTGACAAAGCACAGAAAGCACTACCCCTTGTGTTGGATCTTCATCCCTCTGAGGAGTTCTGGTTTTGATGATGAGGTCACATAATGTTTTTCTTTGAAGCACTATTTCTATTCTCTTACCTGCCAGACTGGATGTAACCAAAAGTGATGGCTTTGTAAGGACCAAAGCTAAATATAGGCTTCTTGGTGACAGAGACTCCATCTATTAAAGGCATTCTTCACCTAAATTGAAAAATTTAGCTTTGGGTTCCTTAGCCGGTAAGCATTCTACGGACTGGGGTATGATTGACATCCATGCTTTTTTTGCTGGTGCTAATTGTTGGGCACATATCTCATTGAAATTCTGGTACTGATATTAGTGTTTGAATGAATCTTTCAAAAAATATCTGAAATGATTTGTGAACCTGAAGAAAGTCACTTACAGTTTTAAATGCAGGCTGGAAATGTCCAATTTAGCATCTGCTGTCATTCCATCTGCTAATGTTCCAGGTAGGTTAGGCTACAATTCACATGCGATCTTGTGAGTTTCTTACATACATAGGCTAATATTAGCCCTGATAAAATAGATTTTTCTGAAATAAAACAAACTAATTGGGCTATATTTTTTTATCGACAGTGCCAAAACATGAAATATCGACCATGCATGCTGTGCAAACTACAAGTGCACTCAGCCCAGCAGTGGATGAAGCTCTCCCCCTAAATCCACCTATAGCCGAGCAGCATGAAACGGCGAAAGACGGCACAGTGTGGACTGTTATACTGTCAGGTGAAAATAGAGGAAGGCGACAAAGTCAAAATGTCATGACATCAGCTCCAGGGCCCACAGCGCACGCCAAGCGCAACATTGAAGATGCCCTCACCGCTTTTCTGTGTTTGGTTGACAATGGTATGTTGAGGCACATCAGGGACTGCGCTGTTGCAGAGGCACACAGAGTCAAGGAGGACAGCTCATGGGATATGACAGTGGATGAGCTAAAGGCCTTCATTGCTCTAGTCTACAATCGTGGTGCGCAAGGTGGAAAAAGCATGGACTTGGCGTGCTTTTGGTCGGCAGACTTGGGGCTATGCATTTTTCAAGGAGACCATGTCTCAAAACAGATTCCAGGAAATCATGCGAGTCCTACGTTCTGAAAAAAAGGAGACCAGACGCACACGCCTGCGAGAGAACCAGTTTGCCCTGGTGACCGAGATTTGGGAGAAATTAGTCCAGAACAGCATCGCTTGCTACAAACCCGGTGCCGACAAAACTGTTGATGAGCAGCTCTTCCCGCCAAAATCAAGGTGCAGCTTTATGCAGTATATAGCAACCAAACCGGATAAATTTGGTATAAAGTTTTGGCTCGCTGCTGACGTCAATACCGAATATATGGTGAACGGTGCGCCATATCTGGGAAAAGACGTGATGCGAAAACCAGGCCGGCGCCTAGGAGACAGTGTGGTGTTGAAAATGGTTGAGCCTTGGGGAAGGGGAGGAACATCACCACTGACAACTTTTTTACCTCCCTCGAACTGGCCAAGGCACTACAGGCCAGGAAAACCAGACTGATTGGCACAGTTAATAAGAGCAGACAAGAGCTCCCTCCATGTGTAAAGGAGCAAATGCCGCTGTTCACCACAGATGTGCTGAAAAGTGACAAGGCAACGCTAACTGTCTATCAATGTAAAGCAAGAAAAAACATCTGCTTTCTCAGCACTGTCCACACAGCTGTTGCCATCACAAGTGGTCCAAAGGCTAAACCAGAGACAATCACATACTACAACAAAACCAAGGTTGGCGTAGATGTGTTAGATCAGATGGTGAGGAAATACTCAGTGAAAGCACCCACACATAGATGGCCAGTGGCTGTGTTTTATAATATTCTTGACCTGGCTGTGATTAAATGTGTCCATCCTGTTCAAGAAATGCATCAATGAGAGGATGTCACGAAGAAACTTTATAATGCAACTTGGAAATGTACTTCGCTCCAACCACATGAGAGCAAAAGCCACACAGCTTGGACCCAGACAGGAGCAGATCGGAAGGAGAAGGCAGTGCCAATTGCGGAGAAACTGCAAGCAAAAAAGGTCAAAGGACAGTTGTGACAAATGTCACAAGGTAGTGTGTGGGAGCTGCACACGGAGGGTCGAGATTACCTGTGTTAACTGTGAGTAACAGATCCACAAGCGTCAGTGAAATTGTCAGCGTCCGTGTTTGCCCGCAAAACAACCTGTGAGCCCGCTTGGAGGAGAATACTTCCATTATGATGAAAGACAGCATGATTTTTTCATTGTAATTTTACAGCATGATGTTTTTGCTTAAAAAAATATCATGCTATTGCTATCAAAATTAGTTCGTTTTCTCAGAATTTATTATTTTCGTATAATTTTCCAGTGACGGTCAGAATGACGGTTTTGGACATTTTGGGGCATTTTGTGTTTTACCTATGCACTGAAATGCATATTGATTATGTTTCTTATAAGTTAGTGGATACTAAGATCCAAGGAAGATTAAATGTGTTTTTATTTTACAAAAACATTTATAGAAAATGTATCACATTCGACTTTGTATCTGTAATTACAATAGCGGTTCTGTGATTGTCGATTCACTATTAAATGTTCACTTACATTACAATTTATTGTCCTGATGTTTATTAATATCTATCCAAACATTACAGATTCATTTAGTCCGAGATTTTATATTGATTATTGAAATTATATGCAAATTATGTATTAGCGGTCAAAATGACCGCTATGGCCATTGTAGTAGTTATAGAATTCCGGAAGTTTTAGTATTAAACACCAAAATGAACTAAACATTATCTTGAGAACACCCTCCATACAGTGAATCATCATTGTAGCAACATCATGCTATGAGGATGCTTTTCTGTGTCTGGGCCTGAAAATCCTAGAGGGCAAGTTGGATGCTGCAAAGTATAGAGACATCCTTGAAGACATCATTCAGATTTTTGTTTTTATTTTCCAGTTGGATAATTACCCGAACATATAGCCAAAGCCACACTGCAGTGGCTGACAACAAAAAGGTTCATGACCTGGAGTGATCCAGTGAAATCCTTGACTTCAAACCAATTTGAAATATGTGGAAAGGGTTGAACATGGCTGGTCAATTTCCAATTTGACAAAGTTTGAGCAATTTTGCCAAGGGAAAGTGGCAGAAATTGCTTTGTCCAGATGTGTTAAGCTGGTAGAGACTTATCCAAATACTCATTGCTGTAAGGTGCCTCTAACAAATTTTCTATTGAATAATAAAAAAAAATCTTATTAATTTAGGATAATCTGTTTTTCACAGATTTTGTTTTGTTTAGTGGCAACAATTTAAATATTTTTTTTGTTTTTTATGTTGTAAAACCAAGTAAGTAATGAATAAGTTTGAGAGCCGTTCAAATGTTTGTTTACTGTATAGTTTCTCAAGATTTTCCTTGGGGCAAAGTAATGTGTTGTCCATGCAGAAATTGTCCATTTCTGATCCCATTTTCCCATTCCAAATCCTTCTGAAGCCCTCAGATGATCAGTTTACTTGCTTTTCTTATAACACAGCATCTCTGGTAAATTGGCTACTGATTAACCAAAACAAACAACATTGCCAGCAATCACCTGGTAGACATTTGATTGGAAATACAAATCTGATGGGGGCTATTGACGAATCCATCACTCACCCTACTCAATCCATTACTAATTTGAATGGTTGGCTATGCACGTCTTAAGGTTGAAAATGGTTTGTCAGTAGGTTTTGACTCCTTGCAAATGGCGAACAAAACTTTCTTTTAAATTCAGTCGTAGGGATTTGGTGGAAGTCGTCCAGGCTCTTCTGGGAAGCATGGAGCAGTGTTGTGGACCATAATGTCTGCCTCATGTATCAACAGTGTGCCCAATTACAGTTGCAGTTAATGCGTTACAGCACAAATTCTTTTTAAGAGCACAGATGTACCCTTCGGTTCCAGCACAGATCTTCTAAAGATCTTTTGCTGTGCTTTTAAAGGTCAAAGCTTAGTATTCTATGTTGGTACCACATAATTCCTTTTAGTACTGTTTCTTATGCACTCTTAGAGGACAAAAAATAGTACATTTTGCAAAAGGCTCCAAGAATAGTGCTCATTAGTTTATAGTATGATGCATGAATTGAATGGGCCTTGTGTGTCCATAGCATAATGTATGTCAACATTGATCAGGGTGACTGGCCAATAGTTGGCAGATGTGGTTAGCACATAGATCTCTCTTGATGGAGAGAAGCAGACAAGCTTTTGGTGATTGATGAGGTCTGGCGAAAATAATTGGTTGCTGACTGGAAACAGAGATAGTAGTCTTTAATATTCTTTTTTTGTTGATTCCCCACTTTACCCCACTGGCCAATCATTTTTGGTCTGTAAAAACCCGTAACTCGACATTAAGACCCTATAAATCACAGGACTAGGATGTATTCCTGGTGTCAGCAGTGCTGCTGCTGAATTTGTACACCTTCACGTTGATGGTGCTGATTGGAAGCTTGATGGGTATTGTGTCTTGTTTTTCTTCTTTGCAATTCACAGTGGAGCAGGTCCCAACGGAAGCGTACACCATCCCGCTGTCGCAGGCGGAGGTTCTGCAAGAAGGTAGTGATGTCACTCTGGTCGCCTGGGGAACACAGGTGAGACAGGACAGGACAGGGGAGGGTGGGGGTGTGGGGGTTGGTTCTGCTCACGCATCCCTAGACAGACTGGGTCGACATGTATAGCCTTTTCATCCGAAGTAACCTTCGCTCTAAGCCGTTGTCGGCGTAGCTCGACTCCATGGGGCGTCTTAGCTCTTTGACGTTTTAGCCGACCAGGACACGCCGCCAATTACCTCCTGGCTCAATCTCTCAACAGGGGGTTTCCCCACCAGGAGTTTGGACGTGTGTGTCGTGTCGGGCCATGCGCTGCACCAAAGCCTTAACAGTCCATGTCAACACAGGGTTTTCCATTGTCTCCGACATCTATCTCCTTTATTTAATTCCCCTCTGGAGGAGATTACCGACTCTATCTCCTCGCTCCTCAAATATTTTGCCGGCCCACTTAAGGGGCTTATCCCACCCAGAGAAAGAGACAAGGGGGGGGGGGGTCTGATTGTCTGGGCCTTAACAACAAAGAACCAACTCCAAAGCCGTCATTTTGCAAAAATGAAATATCCACTAAAGTATCGGAAATCTGTGCTTAAAAAATAAATATCCCACTTTCTGGGGAACAAATGGGAGAAAGGTGAAAAAAACCTCAAACCTGTGGAGTGGTCGGAACTGTACCCAGAACCTGCCCAGGAGGCTTTTATGGAGACATGTTTTACTAGTGCTCTGATGGGACCGGTTCCCATGTAGACAGAAGTGCTAGAATTCCCTGCTACAGCAATGTTCAGTATGTTGTAATAGTTATCTTTCTCAAGGTGGACTACTGCCTGTGTTTTTCTAATCTATGCTTAGAGTGAACTCTTGTCCACGTGGGCTGTGGGGGCTTGTCCCCCCCCACACTCACACATTAAGACACAATCGAATGCCCTGACACCGCTTGGGAATCAGAGCAATAAAGCCAGTATGTCTGTAAGACTTTTGATGATTTGCTGCAGTGATTATCTGGAAACCATAATTCTAATCTGCCAATAAACATTGAGTCCATTCAAATAAGTCTTTCCATTAGTCCAAACTGATTTGAATGCAAAGAGAGGCTTTGATTGTTTTCTGCCTATTCTTCCAAAAAGGGATCCCTGATGATGTTTTAAAATTTTATAGCAGATTCAAGTTGAATGCCACACCTCTTGACCTCTTTGCCCTGTATTGCAGATTCATGTGCTGAGGGAAGTAGTCAACATGGCCCAGGAGAAACTTGGTGTCTCATGCGAACTTATTGATCTGCAGACCATCTTGCCTTGGGACACAGAGACCGTTTGCAAGGTAAGAAACATGCTGAGCTATCCAATGTATGGGCGCCTAGAGGCGTAAAACCGACCGTGTGGCATCATCTTTGTTTTCTCACAAATGCACACAAGCATTTGTAGACAGAAACACGTGCCCCTTAGTATTAATGACTTACATTTGTTTCAGAAGTATCCCCAAATCAAATGTAAAAACTCATGTTAGTAATTCTTGGACCAAACATTTCCTTTTTGGTTGTACTAAGTGGACATTGTAAAATTTTGCCAAAAGAATTGCCTTTAAATGTGCCCCAGAAACCATGCAATTTTTCTATACAGTGTCATTTCTGACAGTCATGATTGATTTAATGTTTTTAATGTACAATTTTCAAGTCCTTCTGGTGCAACACTCAACCCAGTTGCAGAGCTCTGTGTGGCTGCGCGCTTCCAAGTACATTTTATAACCGACTGTTAGGGCACGAGATGAAAATTGTGGTCTGAGTGCCTGTAATTTTAAAAGAAGCCGATCGGAATTGATGGCATATAATATTATTGTCTTGGCACCGGGGAGCTTCAAAGGAAGTGAGCATGTCTGTTACGGGCTGTTTGTTCACAGACTACTTTCTCAAATAAACTGGGTCATTCTCAGAAACTGCTGCTCTATTAAACCAACTTCATGAAATTGAACAGTGTTTAATACACACTTATGGTTCTCAGGGGACAATGTCTTCAACTCGTCAACTGCCCTTGTCTTCCACTTTCCTCTCATTTCACCTCTTTCACATACTTGTTTTATAGTACCGGTCCTCTCACTTTTTTGGGATTTTTGCTCCTCAACCATCAGCTTTCTTTTTTTTAGTTTTCTCTTGATTTGCATTATCTGTTATTTGGTTAGTTTTAGGCTGGGTATCTGTGAAGTATTTCTAATGAAAATGAAAAATCTCGGTGTTCCAGCAGTCTTAAGCTGTTGCCTCCCATATGCACATGTTCCTCTGCTTTCTGGGTTTAGATGCTGCCCAGCAAAGCATCATCCTTTCTCTACTTTCCTGTAAATAAAGCATTTAGAAAATTGTAGACAATATATAAAACATTTTACATTGGATTTGTTGTTGGTTTATTTGTTATGCCATACCCTTGTCACACTGACCTATAGACATGTCCAAAGCAGACAAATTTGCCTGGAGATGTGACTGTGTTTTGCCCATGTCACGAATGTGGAATTATTTGGTGACCATGGACAGGGAGAGAACATTTGAATCAAGCCTTGAACTGTAATGAGTGGGTGAATTAACCACGACTCGTTCGTACCCAGTGGTCATGAATGCAAAGTTAACAGCTTTTATTTTATCTAATAATAGTTCTGAATTGCAAAGAACATTATGGTTCAGATGTGAACTCAAAACTAAATGATCACAATGGTAACCATATTACGACATGTCTACTCCTTTTATTCATGTAAGTTGGAGTAGTGGACTGAGGGAATGTGGAAGGGTTGCCCAGAAATGGCTGTGTTGATATACTGTGCTTTTGCCTGTTAATCTTCATTTCCAGTTCTGTGTGGTGCACACATTTGTGTTGCATATAATGGTAACTTAATCTTGTGGCTCGTCAGAGATCTGTTAATTAATTGTATTTTTTGAAATACCAGAAAAATAACCAATCTGACATAATCTTAGAACAAAATACTTTTTCTTAAGACTTTTCGTTACTGGGTATATTGACAGAATATTTAGTGCAGTACTTTGTCATGTAAGCAAAGGGCCAAATGCAAATGTTGCGTTGGAGCAGGCAAACAATTATTTTTAAATAGTTATCATATGGTCATATGTTCAAAGGGGTTGGAAATCCATGCTGCAAAGATATTTTACAAAACTCCTGTGTCTTAAAGATTGCGAACTGCTGAATTTCAGATTTTGACCAGCGGAGGTCCCCTTAGGCTATAGAATATATAGCACATGGAGGTTTCTTGTAAAACTTGTGTACCTTTCCATATCTACATTTGAAGAGCTAGATTAATGCTACTTACATTGCACAATTTAGATAGTGTTGATGCCAGATTAATTGAAAAATATTTCACTTTTATAGTTTATTTCATTTGATGAAGAGTAGGAGAACAAAACCCTTTTATATCATTAGCATTGATTTACTTATTGAATGCATGGCTAGCCAGGACTATTGAGTCCTACGACTGGAACCGTTTAAATCAAATGAACTGCTGTCCAGTAATGCGTCTATAAAATCAAATGATCGTCCATCCTTCTTTTAAAGGTCCAAGCTAGTCCAAAAACTCTGCTTAATCTCTTATGGTTCAACATACCTCTCCGATGTCTTTTGTCCCTGTTTTTTTCCTCAATATGGCTTCACCTACCCATTCACATTCGTTTGTAATCATAAAGTCGGCCCTATATATTTGCTCTGTGAGGTAATGAGAACCCTGCTGCCCCATAACTGGGTAGCTTATATTTCCTGCCTGGTTCTCAGGCTACTGCTACTACTGATGTTGAGTGTTTCAGAACCTGATTTCACATAAAACAGTTACGGCAGGAATTGACACATGCAATCAACTTTCCTTTGAGACCAGGCCTTCATGGGCTCACTAGTTATTTGGGATTTACAGTGGAGTACCATGGCTAAGATTACTCGAGTTGCATTGCCCTCTCTTTGCTCAGAACCTTTAGATCCTTTGCTTCTGAAGGGGCAATGTGAAATGTAATCAAAAGATATTTTTGAAGAATTACTCACAGGGCACTGCAACCTCATTCTTAATCCTATTCTATTTGAGTTAACTTTTTCAGACTACATTGTTAATTCCTATGATCCAGTTTATGAACAAGGTAAGGAAGGTATAGTAATAAAATATTTCCACCAATGACACCAACACTGTGGCTAGTGATTGGTATCATTCTGTGATGCGTTTCTTTTCCATTTGCTTCTCTTTACCTTAAATGCATGTCTAAGATAGTTTTTTTTTTTATCCATAGTTTTGCAATTTGATATCCAACCTTTTCTGGAATTCCTCAACTGTGCAAACATTTTTTAATTGGCTTCTGTACAGAATCAGCGTGTGTACATGGACAGCTAGTTGGGAAATGGACGCACATTCGGACACCGGGAGTGAGATAAGGACCTTACAGTCCATTGCTTTATCAGTCCTCAATGCCTAACAGCAACATCTACACCCGAATTGCCCATGATGTTGCTACGAGCATCTGTTCAATCAGTTTTTGTCTGAGCCTGGTGGGTCTCGCTCGTGTTTCTGCTTTGGATCATTAACGCAATATGCTCTTGAGAAACATGACGTCTTTTGGTTTTTGTTACCTCCATCCAAAGCGTCCATCTCGGCGGTAACCGGCAGCGACACAGGCATTTAAATATACAGTCTTGTTGACAAAGAGATTGGACAGAAATTACTGTAAAATGGAGGGGAAAACTGTATTTTGTCCCGCTGTCTGGGTCTGACCAGTAAATGTAATAGTCGTTCATTTAAGGGATGAACAAAATGGCTGGTTGGGCATGCCAGACCCACGGCTCCGATTATATAATGTGGAAAGTCTTCCTTTCTCACTGCTGGGTTGAAAGCCAGTGTGGGAATTTCTATAAAAACAATGAGTACAGGCTCTTGTGATTCCTATTTGACAGGCTTTGCAGTCCCTTTTTAGTTTGACGGGTCTGTATGTAATTGGTCTTGACATTAGGGTTTGGGTCATTTCCTTATTAATGAGTCAATTTAGCCAAACTCCCAAGTCATACGTTTGAAAAGCATTGAGGGGCTGATCCACGTGGAAGTGGCACTAGGTGCAAGGGAATAGGGTTCACCCACCACAGGTCTGTCAGTCATGAACAAGTTCAATCATTTTAATTGTTTATGTAGATAATGGCTTCAACACCTCACATAATTCTGTATAGAAGGCTCACAGTGAAAGTGAGTGTATGATTGGAAGGGGAAGTGAATGTCATCCCTATGGTCTCTGTTGTCATGTTGCGTATGCTATGGACTATAATGTTTAGTATAGTGACATGGCCTTTGTACTACGCATGGAATCTCTTCGCTTGCTACATGCTAAATGTACAACAGTAGAGTAATTTATTTACTACTTGACTGATGCTTGCAGGAAAAAGGCTCAGTGATTGGTAAGTCTGTGACAGTTGAGAACTCTGTAGCACGAGGCTACAGAAAACAACTCTATGTCCCTAAACGTGACTGTAAATATGAACAACACAATATGAGCATGAAAATGTCCAAGCAAGAAAAGTGGTACATGGCATAAATCAGCCATTTTTACTTTTTTGCTCACGTCTGGAAATTGCATTGTAATAGATTGTAATGTAAAAGGAATCATCCTATATACATTTTGTAAACTTTGAAAATATGTTTGAGTGCCTTAACCACACCCAGCTAAATGAATGACAGGTAGGACAATCCTCTTTGATGCACACTGAAAAACAAAGGGATATAAAGATGTTGCATTGAATACTGTGATTGATAAGAGGGTTATGTGGCACATCCACTAATATCTATATAAGGGGTGTTCCAGACTCTCACACTCACCTCACACACCACTCACACTCAGACTCTCATCCTGTCAGTTCCATACTCTCAGAAACATTTTCATACTGTTTGTTTTGGTCTGTTTGACTTTTACGTTTCCAAGCTACTTGGCTTTGTGCAGTTCATTGTCTGTATACAGTACTAGTTCTGATTCTTGTTAGGGGATAGTCTACAATTCGTTTCCATTTTCCTGTCCTAGCCAGGTTCTGGTTGGGCCAGTATGAATCTTATAGCGGCTGCTCTGTGATTCGTACACATTCTCCAGTTTTCTCTAGCCTGTTTAAAACCTGTTGCGATAGTACGGTCAGTTTCTAGAGAGAGGGATCTCTGTTAGCAGTGATTAGAGATGGCACTTCCCATGCCCCAGACACCAGGCCCATCAGCTAGAAGGCCTGAGACCTGGAAGTGTTGTAGGAGCGCCGGCCCTCTACACAATGAACCTCTTGTTTCCACCCATGGCTTAAACTCCATTGCAAATCACTATTTCAACTGCTTGGTCCTCCATGAAAACACAATATGCTTCCAAACTGGGCCATTCCAAGACAAACTTCCTGGTCTGAAACTGGCTAACCTAATCAAGATGTGGCATTTGAAGTTCCAAGTTCCTTACGAGCTTGTCCCCTATGAAATGCATTTGCAAATTCACGAGAAATTATATATTTGTTTAATTTCACACTGAGACGTCTAGATGGACAACTATATTTAGCTAACTTTAAAAGCATGGTTCAATCTATTGTTTTTAAATTAATCCCTCCAAAGACTGCTCATGGCAGTAAGCATGTGATGTTTCTGGAGAAGTTAGAATATCTTAGATATTTATCAGTATTCCTTTTAAATTCCCCCTTGAAAGTTTTGTATTTTTTGGTTTATACATGTATGTGACAAAGGTTCTTTGGTTCAATAAGAACAGAATCTTTCATTTGACCTAAATGTAAATCACTGTGTTGCGCAAAGCCAAGACCTCTCGCCTCCCTGATAACACGACCCCAATGTAACGCAAGACGGTTGTGGCAATATCATGTGTGTCAATTAGGATGCTTTTTATTGGCAGGAGTAGGAAAGTTGGATGGAGCCAAACAAATGTAAAGATATCCAAATGGAAAACTTGCATTTATCTGCTTGAGATATTGGATTGAGCACGAGGTTCACCTTGACATTGATCCTAAACACACAGCCAAGGCTACATTGAAAAAACAAACTGAATGTCCAATTGAGGACCTGTGGCAAGACTTGAAAGTTGTCTTCCACTGGTCCCCCAACCAACATGAGAAAAAACTGTAGAGTCTTGTGGTTTTACCAGCTATTGACTAAGGTGGTGAGTCAATATGCAGTGGCTTCGGAAAGAATTCAGACCACTTAACTTTCTCCATGTTATGTTGGTTTATAGATGGAATTTATAATTGAAAAAAAACCTTTACACAATACCCCATAATTTCAATGCAAATACATATCTTAAGAAATGTTTGTCAAATTAAAAAAAGGAAAGATTTCATAGGCATCAGGTATAATAATGATGTAATGTGTGTAGACATTTCTGAGGACAGTTAGAAAAAGCATTGGAAGTTCCCAGGAGCACAGTGGACTCCATCATTGTGAAATGGAAGATTATTCCTAAAGCTGAACACAATAAGAGTGACAACTATCTTTGCAGCAATCATTTATATTGATTTTATAAAGCTCTTTTTACATCAGTAGTTGTCACAAAGTGCTTTTACTAATACCAATTGCAGGGACAACCTAGTATGCTGTGTGCAGTGACAGCCGGAATCATCAGGAATCTACTTGATCTGTAACATAACCAGGGGGACTTTGGACTGAGCAGCTATGAGTCATTGGCAAGGAAGTCCTGAAGGATGGTTTAAAGGCTCATGACTTAAAAAAGCTAAAATGGAAACCAGGAAAATGTGTGCATACATGCATGTGGGGGCCATACACACTACTGATTAATTGTGTGTTGCCGTGATTAAATTTACTTTCAAACTACAATGTGCACTACAGATTTGGATCTTTAATATATATTGTTCATCAAGATCTCTTAATTTTTTGAGCAGTGTATTCATTCTCGATTTCCTAAACATTTTTCGGTTTTCAATTTCCCCTTAAATGTAATGTATAGTAAATTAAGTCCATAACAACCAGATGTGGAAAAGGTAAAGGGGTCTGAATACTTTCCCAAAGCACTGTAATACTCATGTGGGTGAATGCTTATCCAATGTGTGATTACATTTTCTTCCACAATTTTTCAATTGTTGTGTATGTGGTGTTAATCAAAGAGAAAGAAATAAAAATAAATCCATGTTGATTTCCTAAGCTAAACACTTCACTTCGGATTGATTCCCAGCAGTAGTATATTGGCATGTCCCCTGGGTCACTACTGAGAAATGGTAAAGGTCTGTTACTTTTCTTTACCATGCCTTTTCCTCCAAATTTGTTTCTACTCTTGAACATGCCCGAGTTTACTCTTTTCTCTCAACATTGCCATTGTTAGAGAGAACTATTTAATCACTTTACTGTCACTTTCCTGACAGGCAGCAAGTCTATGCTGGTTTGTGAATTGGCAAGTCCAATCTTTTCCATTGGTGAAAACAAACTCTGGATTGCGTAAACTTTGAATTGGCCTGAAAGAGCCTTTGAAACCACTAGTCTGCACTACTCAGAAGAAGCACTCTTTCGTAGACAAGTTAAGAATTAGACAGAATTAATTTCTTAATTTTTTTAATTATTGATTTCCTCAAATGTTTGTTTACAATTATGTATTTGTATTTTTGTGATATAATTTCAATAAACAATGATGAGTATCAAAGCTATGCCAACTGTCAGTTCACAATCAGTTCTCCTAGTCAACGTGATGGATGCTGGCGAAATGGGTAAGTGTAAGGACCTGAGGGACTTTGAAAAGGCCCAAATTGTAATGGCCAGATGGCTGGGTTGGAGCATCTCTGAAATGGCAAGGTTTGCGCGGTGCTGCTGGTCAGCAGTGGTATATACCGATAGTGATCCAAGGATCATCTATATGCAGAGCCACAAAGGCTATTCCGTCTGGTCCAAACAGACAGAAGGTCTACAGAGGCACAATTTACAGAAAATGTTGTCTGGAATGTGTCTCAACACACAGTACATCGCTCCCTGCTGTGTGGTCGCAGACCTGTCAAAGGGCCCATGATGACCCCCCTGTCCACCAGCAAAATTGTCTGCAATTGGTGGAACTGGACCTTGGAGCAGTAAAAGAAGGTTGTCTGGTCAATGTTTTATTTAATATCACCTGGGCTGTCGTACATGTGCACCGTTTATCTGAGGAAGTGATGGTACCGGGATGCACTATGGAAATACAACAAGTCGATGGAGGGAGTGTGATGCTCTTGGCAATGTTCTGCTGGGAAACCCTGAGGCTGGGTATTCACGTGCCACCGACCTAAACATCGTTGCAGGTGGTCATGTAGTCAGGGGGGAAGTTGTAACACCAGGGGTCTGCTAGGGAAAAGATTTCAAGAGGGATATGTGAGGGATTTTGTATTGAACCAAACTTTTTAGTTGTCAAAACTGATACCGATCTCATTATTACCGGTGTTTTAATCGTAACTGTGGTTTTATAAAGGAGTCAATGTCCCTAGGGCTGTCACGCTTATGACATTTTAGTTGACGATAGGTTGTCACAAATAATTGATTTCAATGGTGGGGAATACCAAAATGGAGGCTTCAAAACAGTGTAAATAATCAACATTTTGGGGAAACCTAAATCCCACGTTAGTTCTTGGTGAACTAAATATATTAAAGATCCAAATCTTTAGTATACATTGTGTAATTTGTTGGGATCAAAATGATGAGACAACAGTCAATGGAAACCAAAATCACCAACTAATTGAGGACTGGCTTTAAAATCACACTGATTTTTTTTTTTTAATCACAGGCTGTTCACACTTGCATGAATTTCATCACAGCAACACAGGGGTGTCAGGGGTGACGTTGGTCAAGGTACCGTTGGTTAGCACGAGGTACGTGCGACCGTCCAAGGACATGCCTACCCAGACCATCCGTAACCCACCGCCAAACCTTTTATGCTGGCTGATGTTGCATGCAGCATATCGTTCACTGCGGCTTCACCAGAATGTTTTACATCTGTCATGTGCTCAGTTGGAACCTGCTCTCATCTAGAAAGAAAATGGGGTAGCCCATGGCGGACCTGCCTATTCTAGTGTTTTCTGGCGAATGCCAATTGAGCTGCACAGCGCTGGGCTATGAGCACAGGTCTCACTAAAAGATTTTGGGTCCTCATGCCACTTTCATGGTGTCTGTTTCTGACCGTTTGGTCAAAAACATCACACCAGTATCCTGCTAGAGGTCATTTTGTAGGACTCTGGCAGTACTCCACCTGTTCCACCTCAGTCTAAGCAGCAAATACCTGTCTTGCTGCTGGGTTGATGCCGTGCTGCGGCCTTGTCCAGCTCTCCTTGTGTATTGGCCTGTCTCCTAGTTACTCTTCCACCCTCTTGAGGCAACACTGGGAGACACAGCAAACTTTCCTTCGATGATACGTATTGATGTGCCGTCCAGGAAGAGCAAGACTACCTGTGCATCCTGAATGGGCTGCAGTTATAGCCACATGCTACCAGTCTGGAAGGATAAGGGGAGAGCAATTGTTTGTGGCCACCTCTATAAAACCATTAGATTTTTCTGTGTTTTCTTGCGGTTGACTTTGCAGTGTACCTGTTTTCACTTATTTGCTTCAAAACGTATGACATTGATTCACATTTGCTTATGATTCTTAACTGTACAGATTGATTTCCCTGAAGTTGATTTGGCGTTATACTGTGATGATTGTGTTCCCTTAATTATTTTGCGCGTTGTATAACTCCTCAGTCTGTGTCCATAAAACAAACCATTTCCCCAGCTCAAACCTAGCCTCATATCTTACTTATCATACCGGTGTCCTCAAATGACTCCTGGAAAACTGTGCACACGCTTGCTTCCAATTCATCCCCTCCCTTAATATAAAAAAAATTCCCAAAGGAAAGCCAAAACAGCCAGTCCAAAATGTAAAGGAGAGGCTGGACTTGACAGGCCACACTCGCTGTAGCATATTGAATGAGGTAACTCCTTTACTTCTTGGCCCTTTGGCTACAACATTGCACAGCAGCCATGGATGGAGATTAATGTTGGCGTGTCCTATTAGTATGTTTCAACATGAAACTTCCAACAACATGTTTTTGTACTTGAGTGATTGCCATGGGTGCCTTGGTTACCTCAGGACCTGCCAGTCTTTTGAAGCTGAACATGTCATGGTGGCAGGTTTGTTTTAACAGGCAAGTGCAGGCTGCCAGTTGCCCCAGTTGATACCAGTTTTGGTTAACAACTGGTATAAATGTCAAAATTTGTTGTGACATAACAGCTGCGTGTGCATTATTTACAATGAATTAACGTAATTGTCACTAGATCTGTAAACTGAGATTGCTTAGATGTATACTTAACAGTGACAGGAGTTACCTGAGGATTTGATATTGTTCAGGTATGTACACACCAATCTCTGCTCAATGTGTCTGTTGTTAGAGCCAGTGATTAATGTAGAGAGGAAGCCGAAGTGATAAAAAATTGAGGGGGGTGGGGGTGGGGGTGGGTATGCCAGTTCCCCAAAACTTTGTTTTTATGGACATGGTGCTGCTCTCTGTAAACGGAGCATTCGGGACGGTTCACTTGTTATAGATAAGACTGTGAGCTTATCAACCCGATGCACTTCTTCTAAGTGCACTGGAGCCGTAGAGTATGTCTAACTAGGAGGAAGCTGGCAAATATACCATACCGACAACAAATCCGAGCCTTCAGACCTGTTTGCTTGTCATGAACTGGAATGGAAGCAAAGATAAGTGCAAACCGGGTAAACATGGTAATGGTTGCATATCAAGCCTTTCTCAGTGATCATGGTTGGTATTGTAGTAGTTGTTTTACAACCATCAGAATAACAACTAGCCCATAGACCTTGGGATGTTTCAATTTGTTTTGTGTTTTGTTTGAACGATTGCTTGGGTTGAGATTGCTCTGATTGAGGGGGAAAATCTTTGAGATGTTTTTGTGCAACTCTGCATATGGACGGCTTAGATAGAAACTGTGTAAAGACTGTGAGCTAAACAAAACGCCCTAACACGGCTGTGGTTTGCCTCGAAATTTTCAAACAATAACCTTATCAGCTGTTAAATCTAGCTGTAAGTAAACACCCCATTCAACTTTATTTTTTTGTCAACACACATTGATCCCAACATATGCGTTTATTTTCTCAACTTTCACTGATCACAGCATAAATGGAGAGATTTCGTCTCATGCCTTCAACTTATTTCTTGATTGAAGACAAAAAGGATTTTAATGAGGTGGTTGGCATATGGCAATAAAAAAAATAATTCAAAACAATATTGTTCACTGACCACATAATCAAGGGTTTGCCATGGCTATCCTACTTCCCTAACCTAAACACCATAGAAAACCTATGTAGGGGATGAGATTAGGCTGGGAGGCCACTAGCATGGACCATGAAATCTTAAGGTTTTGAAGAGATTCTGTTTGGAGGAATGGTCTCCAATCTCTTGTCATGTTTTCTACTACTTCCTTAGGCAAAGACAGATCTTTTATCTTGGCAAAGCAAGTTTGCACAATGTATTATTTTTGGTAATTAAAGGTTAGATAGTTAGTATTTGGTATGAAAGATGAAGACATTTGTTTCACTGCCTATTTTGCTCATATTTACCAAGGGTGCTGATATTAGTGTAGGCCACGGTAAAAAATTTATCGAACATAAATCAGATTGCAAGGTGACAGTTGGGAGCCTGCTTGTCTCTGGCTGTTGTGGTAAAGCCAGAGAGTAGGACACAGCAGGATTGAGTTACGAGGTTGACTGCGAAAGGTTGCTGACATGTCTCAGCATCTCTCCACTTGCTGGCAGGGAACCAACTTTCATTAGTGAAACATTTTAAACCCAGAAAATGTACTGTACTTACAGAAAAAGGAAAAACATGAAACAACAGAGAGCAAAGGCGTCTTATTTCTTAAAGTGAATGTTTCACGCCCCGACAGAACACAATGCCTTCCAGTAAGTGCAGCTAAATGATTTCTAAATAGCTTTCCTCATCCTGTTTTATACAAGTTCATCTTATAGAGATGAACACATTTTTTGCCAGATCATCGTTAGGCTTTTGAATGTAAGGCATTATTACATTTAAACTATAGACTTATTTAAAGCAGGTATGATATACAATATATTGTTTCTCATTAAGGAGATTGACTTTGAAAATGTCAGCTTTATTGTAATACCTAATAAATCACCCAGCCGCAACAGCAGGTGGGATCCAGATGACTTGTTGGGATCTGCATATTTCCACTTCATTTTATGGCCCTTCTTTTATGTGAGTGAATGTATTCCCCTCCACACCGTGAATAGGAGTATTTATCAAACAGCGAGTTTAAATATAATTTTAAAATAACTTGCATGGTATTCTTTGACATACATTTTTAAAAGTGTCAATTTCCTTTAAAATGTGTAGGTGTTGAGGGGTGCACCTAATCCAACTTGTGAAAAACAAACAACCATTCACAAAACAAAAATTTTGTTTGTGGAGAGAGCGAGAGTCGGAGAGGCCTGGGCACCAGGCTGGCTCCAAACCGGTGCAATTGGTCTCCTTAACGACCCTTTCAAATAAAAGGACAGACCACGAGACAGAAAGATTGAGTGGGCGCTAACACTTTATAAGATGAACTTGATTTTGCAGCAATTACTGCATTCAGACCTTTTGACATTCTAGTTGTCAATTTGTTGAGGTTATCTGAAGAGATTTTACCCCATGAAACTTTTTCGTTTTTATTTGTGTCGAGGCTTTACTAAACACTTAAAACATTTATTTAACAGTGACATCTGCCGGTTAGAAATATTCTCATTGTTTGTATAGACTTATTTTCCCATATTGCAAGATCATATTTTGTGTCTCAACTGTAAAATGTGGGCTTTTCTCTTGCCTTTCAAGCTTGTTTTTTATTAAACCATTCCTCCATTAGTTTTGGACGATTATGGCATGTGGGTGATTTAAAAAGAAATATTTGCTTGACATAAATTGCTAAATATAGAGCCTGGTGTTTGAAAGTGTTCGCCATGGCCACATAGTTCTAGTAACCAGGCTAACTTTAAACAATTGTCACACCGCTAACTTACAATCTCACATTTCTCTATTGCAACAAAGTGACAAAATTCAGTCAAGTTTGTTGATATTGCCTCATCCCGTTTCAAAGCCTGAGTGTTTTGCGCTCACTCAATCCACACTAAGTATCACCTTTTCGACACCTGCTATCATGCGACCAGGAATGTATTGGAACATTGTTTCGACTTAGTGATTGTCTGAAAAGATTGGAGCGGTGTTGAAAAGATCTTAATAGTATTGAGAATGTAAGCATAGCAGCCCATCAGTATTAACCTTGAATGCCAAGCAGCTCATCAGTACCAAACAGTAAATCTGCTCCCACAACAGCTCAATGGGGTTGAGATCCGGTGACTGGGGGCCCACTCCATTATAGTTAGTATACCAGCTGACTGCTTTTTCCCTAATTAGCTTTTGCATAGTTTGGACCTGTGCTTTGGGTCATTGTCTTGTTGTATCTCTCCAATGTGTTGCTTTGCAAACTGGAGGGATAGCCTTCCTTCTTCAAGATCCCTTTTACCCTGTACAATTCTCTCACTTTACCGCCACCAAAAGCACCTGCAGACCAGTATGCTTGACAGATTGAGTAAAGCACTCCTCCAGCATATTTTCATTTGGTTTGTGTCTCATGCATTTTTATTTGGGGATCTGAACACCTGAGACCTAGATTTGTCTGTCCATAACACTTTTTTTAATTCTTGTTGTTTCTTTTTATTGGCCATTTAGAGACATGGCTTTTCTTTTTGCAACTGCCTAGAAGGCCAGCATTCTGGAGTCTCCTCTTCACTGCTGACGTTGAGACAGTGTTTTGCAGGTACTATTCATTGGGGCTGCCGGTTGAGAACCTGTGAAGCGTCTCTAACTAGACCCTCTAATGTATTTGTCCTATTGCCCTGGGGCCACACACTTCATTTTCTGGTTTGTTTAAAGCTAGTTTGTGGGTCAACATGAACATTGTATACTGTTTTTCTGATCAAATTGTTATTTTAATGGACGAAACAAGGACATTTCTAAGTGACCCCACACTTTTGAACATTGGTGTGTATATGAACACACTTAACTCCTGCCAGTAAAATACCAGGTGTATTTCACCTTTCGTTCTTATTATATACTACTTATATACTTGAGCAAACTCCTGCCGAGCTCGCTAACAACTCACAATTTAAATTACAGATAATAGTTTAGCCTGTAGATTACTTCAGCTGATAACTATTGAGTTAAAATATGTATATATAATAGCAGAGTTTTGTGTGGTTGTCACATCTAGTGATGCTAAGATGAATTATGTAACTGTCACTCTAAAAAATTGCCTCGACTAAATGTAAATGATTAACAGTGTGCAGTGTAGCTCTTCAGTGAGAAGTTTTCATGCCCTAGTGATCCCTGGGTATTGTAGTGATGGCAAACAGAAGCAGCCTTTGCATAGTTGGTGCAGGGCCGGCGGATAAGACTGGCTGCTAATGGTTAGCAGATGCGCTCCCTTGGCAGGCCCAAGGTCAGAGCCTGTATCTGCTTACTGGGCCGCACTTCTGTAATATTTTTGGCACAGTTGTTGGCCTAAAAGCACTGGAAACAACACAGAAAATGGCCCTCATAAGGGCCCAGAGTTTTTTTGATCTGCTGTTGCATATTCATTGGTATAGTCAATGTTTCTAATTCCAACATTAACTTGTATTCTAGTGGGGCTGCAAGACTATTAGACGATGTGCCATAACAGTCATGTGTCATTACCAATGTTTTGGTGGTTATTTTGGAAAATATATCGTGGTCGTTTTTTGATGGCGGCCCCAGCTTTCTCCAGCTGTGTTGCTCAATGCCCTGTGAATGTTTTTTGTAACCCGACACCACCGAGGCACAGGCCAGTGGTGTACTGGTAAGGAGCCTTTTAAGAGGGCACTTTTAATGTGGATATGGTTTAATCTTGCTTTTTTTGGTTGTTTGAAGTAATGCTTTTCCCCCCTCAGTCTCAACACTGTTTATGAGATTATTGTTAGTGTTATCCATTCAGGCTCTCTTTCTTCTCTTGTCTGTCTTTATTCTCTCTGTCTGCTATCCCTTTCTCTATTTATCGATCCTTTGTCAATCCTCCTTTATCTCATCCTTTGGTGTTTTCTTGCTCTTTATTGCCCTCTGTTACTCTCTCACCCTCCCTTTATTTCCATTCACTTTTCAGGCTGCAACCATTCCATGGCACTGGACATTTCTGGAATTCCTCTGTGTAACCAGGCACACATTTTCTAAATCCACACAGGGCCATCAAAAAGGACAGAGGAACAAGGGGCACTTTATCTTTTCTCCAGAGGTGTTTTCTTCATGCAGGGATTCAGGGAAGGGGTGCTTGCAGACTTAAAAGTGGTCTAATTAATGGCCACTCTTGGAGATGTGAGCTCACAATCCAGGTTGCCAATCATTTTGGCGCAGTTAGTACAACTGGTACTGAGTGAAATATCCACTGACACCATAAACATAATACACCCATTTTGATGGAGAAGTCTATTAATACAAAAATAACAAATTATACTCGTATAACACTTTTACTGATACAACCTCAAAGCACTTGAAGTGCATAGGAATCAAAAAAAAATGTAAATAAAACAAATATTTAATGGCAGGCAGTGTAGTTTATTCATGGTTTGACCGTTTAGCATGAGGCCGGAAGGCTGGATTAGTGACAGTTTTAGTATCAGGAGGGTGTACCCTAACCCTTGCCCCTGCTGTCTCTGATCAGCTCTTTACAGTAGTGTCCTCTGAAGCCAAATCGTAGGTAGAACTCCCTCCTCCTGATGTGTTGCACCCTCCTTGCAGAAACCACTTCACTTGCAAAGGTGCCATAAAAGCATTCCGACAGGAATAGTCCCTGTTGAAGCTGGAAACCGCTATAAACCTATGAATCTTCAACAAGCCCGCCTCTTCCAACAACCCTTTACATTCAAATATAAGTTAGATCGCTTCAGTTTAGCTTCTTGATGATGGTGAATCATTTAGGTAAAACCATTTGGTAAATTGGTAATGCCAATTAAAAAATCTATTCAAATAAATACATTTAAGGAAAACGTTTCTTCTCAATAAAAATGACAGGAACTCCTCTTCCAGCACCAGGTCATATGATAATAATCATGAGCCCCCTTTTCCCCTTAGAGTACACTGCTGGGTTTTTTGTGGTTTTGTTTTCATAAATTGGCACGACTAACACTTCCCGCAGTGGCAGTGTTCTCTGAAATTGAACCTGTGAACCCTACAACCACTTAAGATCTATTGGGTCACTGGGTTGTCAGTTTTCCACTAGGTGGGTGGAGACTTTTAGATTGAGGTCTGGACAGATTGAAATCATTTAGGTCAGCTTAGACCAATAGTAGCAAGTCTGGGTGGAAAAGAGTCATAGGAATGGTTCTAGGCTCCCGCGTCCCACCGCTTCCAAGAGGAGGAGTCAACACGGTTTTGTTGACAATGTAACCTGCTATCACATGAGGTTTGAGATTTTACGACCTTTCCTGCAGTCTCTCTCTGGGCTAAAATGTAAGTGAACGGGAAAACCATTGTAGTGTTTGAAGATATATGATACATTCGGTTTTACAAAATTGATTATTGACATAGGTCTCTGTATGTTCTTCTGCTGATATCACATTGTAGTTTTCTAGCTAGAAACAAGCACAATTTACAGACATTTATCAAAATGGTTTGAGAATGTGCAGTCCCCTATTGTATTAATAATATTAAATCTAGCTAATTGTCTAAAATCAAGCTAATTGTCTAATATATCCTGGAATGTTTTCAGAGGAGAATGAGGTTGTTCTAAACACAAGTCTGGGAAAATAACTGACCTGGTCATTCCAAAAAATTGTGCGAATACTTCGTAGTAGTAATAATTTCAGTGCCTCCCCATTCTATTGCCGCTGGACAGTACTTGCGACAGAATGATCCAAATAGCAATAACATGCCAACTTGCAGAATTGAGAATTGTCTGTTTGGTCCCTCCGGCCTCTCCCTCTTCTAGTTTATTTTGGAAGAAAAGGCTCTGGTAATTCAGAGCTTGAAAGTCAATGCCGTCTGTTGCACACACAGGAGCCGATTTAGACTCATCCACGGACACATCAAGGTTCTCGATGGCATTAGGTAGCAAATAAATCCCAATTCTAAAGTAAGCTACAGTTTTGTAAACAAAGCAGGCTACTGGATATCGCCTCATCTCAGACAGATTAATCCGTGCGGCAGCTGCTTATAAATTTTTCCTGAAAGACTTTACAGCAAAAACGATTGATGTACTATGCTTGTTTTGGCACAATCTTTTCAGAAGAGTGTTCTGACCTATATTAATTAACCTTTAAAGGCAAAGGTTTTATTGCGTCTTTGTGCCTCTGCTGATTCCCTAACAAAGCTGTTTATCAGGGCTTGAGAATTGTTGGTGGTGTGGTTTATGGGCATAAAGGTAGAGGGTGATTGACATCAATTGGGTTTAATGGGCGTTTATGGGATGTTGGGGGCTATTTCTATCCAAGGTTTCCCTCAGCTACTCTTACTTTAGAAAGACTTGGCCAAGGGCCCAGCTCTGAAATGTTCTGAGAGCGTGTGTGTCTGAGTGTATTTATGTGTGTGCACGCACTGCTTTAACAAGCATCCCATTTGCCATGCACTCCTTTTGCTTGAAACTTGAAAGGGTTCAATAAGTCAAGCTGTGCTGCAACATTCTTTTTTCACAGCGATATTACTGTGTCGTTGTTTGTTAGGTCATTGAGGTAAATGAATGAAGGTGCTGCGCCTCCATGCGAGAGGCCCACGACTTCTTGCTGGCGGCAGGGTTCGTGCTTCCTTCCTGTCCCAGGCTTTCGACACGGTGCCCTACAAACTATTGGGTTGATGTTGGGTAATTTTAGAGGCCAGGTTCTCTGATGCAGCATCTTCACTTCACAGAAATCTCAAATTTGTCCAAACATTTCCATTTCTCCAGGGTCTTTGCCCAAGAAGTAATTTATTTTATTGGTGATTTAGATTTGACCATAAATGCCAGACATACGCATTAGCATGTCTTGAGCAGTTAACAACAATTTGCAGGTCAAGAGCACTGTGTCCAACAGGCCATTGTGTTATGAAATCCGTCTTCCATGCGTGGTCAGACAAAATGTCACTTCCTGTTCTGCTGAGATCGGCATAATATGATATCTGCCTCCTTTGAGGAATTAGACAACGGTATACATATCTGTTGTAGGCACATTTCCTTCAGCAAGGAAAGCAGAAACGGCATCTCTGAGAATATTAACATATTTGTTTGATGTATTCATATTCCTACCCAACAATGCAGCTGTTGCCTTTGTGTGCAAATGTTTAGCTTCATTTTAAAATGTTTGTCAAGTTCAGTTGTAATGTTAGTCAGCTAACTTTTACACCAGTCATTTGAACGCTATCTAGCCTTAGCTAACAAAGATATGGAATGAGCTAGCTAGCTACATTTTATTACTGAAGTATACAGTAAATTATTTCAGCAATTAACTAGTTTTCTATAAGCCTGAGCCAGATAACTTATTTTTTGAGGACAACTGCTATCTTGCTCCTGTCCTGTCTTTGTGCATTATCCTAATTAAATCTGAATTAAAAAAACAGCACTAAACTTAAAGGAAATTGCATTTGATTTCCTTTTGCTAGCTGTGTTTTTGTTGTCCAAGGTGCATTAATCCTGATTTACCCACTGCCTCCGTTGTACACTGTCATGTACACTGACGTGTCATGCTCGCTAACGATCAACCGTATTCCCATAAAAGCTCTGATTTGTAAATCAATAATATATTTCATTTTTTGTGTTTTTGACATTAAGATCCAAATGTGTGATGCCAAACCAGCCACTCTGTCATTTTAACATCTTCCAAACTGGATGTTATGCTTACGCATTACTTATAAAGGCCCAACTTTGCAATGCAGAGATTTTGCATAATTTGTAATGTGGAGATTGTGGTTGTCTTTTAGGGTGACGAAAAAGTGTTCTTTTACATTTTTCTTTTACTTTCCTAATTTATAAATCTTTGAATAGAAATGTTCTGACAATGAATTTATCTGTTCACATGAAAACGACAAGCAATTCACTTTTGATGATCCATGGAAAATCCTACACCTGCAGTACTTTAATTGTTAGTTTTTAGCTATTAGAAGGCAAGAGCCAGAAGACCAGCATTTATGCATGCAACCCTTGCAATTATGCAACCACACCGCCTGTGCCATTTAGGCCCAGACCTTTTGGCAGTGGCAGAATTGTTGGTTACAGTACTAGTGCCAATGGCAGACTTGATTTGACCCCCCACAGTAGCCATGTTGATCTGTTCTACTTCAAACAACGTGGACCGGTTGCTACAGGTTAACATCTTACCAAACATCCTTATTCATACTCTTATGAAAGGGCTTCCTTAATAGTGTGAATCTATGCTTATGTTGGCAACATTGGCAGGTTTTTTGTACAGTAGATTTTTCAGGTATTTTTTTGGTTGAATAAGGGATTGTAACCTACAAGTGTCTGTGCGTGTAGGAGGGTATATGCATGGACGCATTGACCCCGAGGAGTTGGACTGTCGGCCACGCTACTGGTTTAGCTGGCTGGGAAGGATGCCTGTTGGTGTTAGTGCGGTGGAGTCCGGAGCGTAGGCTGAGTGGCCTGGGACTCTGAGGCACATTGGAGCAGATCTCAGCTCTGCTCATTATGTCGGGTGTGTATGGGAACGGCAGTAAACATGACATTCCCTCAACGGCGAGCAGCCCGGGTTAATGACAGCCCTGCAGCACAATGAGCAGTAAAGTGCAGCCACCACTGTCACCACCCGATTCAACCGCCCGGACCTTTCTCCTCCCAGGCCGGAAACAACGACACAATGGACCCATGAGGACATTAACCCCTACAGCCATATAGAAAGTAACTTTCCACTCTCTTAGAATTTGTATTTAAAAATAGAGCGATTTTAGCCACCAGACCTCTGTGACTCACGCCGTATCGTGTCGCTGTCTTTCTTTTTTGGCTTTCCCTTAATTCCCTCCCATTGGGCTCCTCTCTTTTTTATTAAGTCTTCCATGTTCCCTCAGTGATGACGGTAATGTGTTTCTCCGACTTCTACTCAGTTCAAAGTTTTTTTTTTTCTTTTCTGCTCAGTATCTACCTCTTTCACCTTGCTTTTGGCTTTTTCATTCCCTTTTTTACATTTTTCTTTTTTTCTTCATCTCTTAGTCAAGCAAGTAATTTACTGAGAGTTTTTTCTAACAACCTAAAACATATCTAACGGGGGGCAGACTGGGTATGGGGGTTTGAAATACCCTGACTTACTGACTTAACGCAAAAATGTAGAGGACTGTTTTATCATGCTGCTACTCAGGCCCCTACTACTCATCAGGTTTTTACAGCAGTACAAATATTCTGCCATCTTTCTCTGGCTGGAGTTTACAGAGTCATGCTCTACTTGTATGCTCTCTTTGCCTGAAGGGTGTAATTTAAGTGTGCATATAGCCTAGCCTACTGCTCATCTTCATATGTGGGCCCTCTGCTGTGGGTCAACCACTCTAAGGCAAATTATCATTATGACTTTAGGTCCAAGTTCACCAACATGAGACTGGTTTTGAGGGGTAAACAGAAAAGGAAGTACTCGTCTTTGTAAGGGTCGAACCACACAGTGAGCGTGGTTTACTGGCTCCTCTGATCCAAACACTGTCTCGACTCGTTCCACAATAGTCTGTGTTAAAGGTCAATTACTATGTTTGAGTAAATAAGTACACTACTGGCAGTCTACTTCCAGTTTGGACAGACAGACGGATGGCAGAGAGACAGAAGACAGATTGTCAGATCGGGGAGACTGAAGGCAATAAATAAAAATGGATAGACAAAAGGTCTCTACAGACACAGTGGGAGGACTGATAATGACTGACAACCAACAGAAAATGAAAGATGGAAAGGATACATTATGAAGAAGGATATAAAGAAGGTAGACAGACAAACCCGATGAATGATACTGAGAGAAGGGTGTATTAGGGAGGGTAAGGAAGAAGTATAGGCATAAGAGCAGTTTCCTCTCTAAATTGTTGTCTGTCCAATCCAAAAGGAGATATGCCATGGTTAAGATAATACGATGAGAAAGAATTTGGGTCGTTTTGGACCATGCAACCTGGCCCTAGTTATGACAGAAGATTGCTGGGCACTTAAGAGAAAAGGTTTTTAACTAAACTTTAGTAACTGTTAAGAATTTGAACTAACCTTATCTTAGCCCAAGCCTCAATGCTCCAACATACACCAACATTTTGGGCAACTTTTCTTGGCATTCAGTAATGCCAAGTAACTTTTCTATATCCTGTCATTGTCATATATTACAATTTTACAACACAGTCACTGTACTCCAATGGTCAGGGGAAACTTTCCCAAATGATCATCCCAACTATTAACAAGAACAAAATGCATTTTTGAGTGTCATTCCTAACCGGGTCATTAGATTTACCCAGGGGCTAAATGTTATTCCACAATATTGGAATAACAGCTAAGCCTCCTTTGTGTCAGAACCATCTGAAGAATGTGCTTGTGTTGCGGTTATGGTGTGCTGCCTCATTCCTTGCCTATGCTGAGGTAGACGCAACTGTGCGCATGGACGCATGCATGTCCAAATGCATGAGTAATTGTGAGTGGTCGAGTTGGGACGGTACCCTTTCGCTCCTGCACGATACTGCTTCCCGCTCCCATTATGGCTTTCTCTTTTAGAAAGTTGTAGTTATTTTCTGCTCTCAAATATCCAGATGTTTTTAGACTTCAGACATTTTTAACCTAGTAGTGCGGCACAAGCTTTTTGGATAACTATCTAAATGGATTTAATATTTTAAAAAAGGGAATCATGTCACTTTTAATCTTACAATATGTAATTTGCAAGTTATGTTTCAAAACAGTGTGCTCTAATTGGATATTCCATGGAATGTCCCATAAATTGGCCCTGGAGGTTCACATTGAGATCCATATCTACTGTAAATCTATGGTTTGACAGCTAGAATTTCAAAATAATGGTGTTTAATAGCAACAATATAATGGCAAATGTTAGGCTGATCTAATTCTTATGAAGTGTATTTATGTGCTCATACACACCCTACTTTTTTTGAGAAAGCACTGAAGCATAAAATGTTTGCTTGTTTGTGGCATCCAACGTCAAATCATAACCTAAACATGGATATTTTATGTATGGAGCCACAAATAAAATATAGATTCATAGATTCTTCATTATTAGATTATTCTTAGATTAAGTGTCGAAATATCACAACCGGTATAGTACTTTGAAACCAGTCTCTGGTGTTGGTTGAGTATAAGAGGTTGGTTGAGTATTGGTTTGTATTGCTGGGGTTGAAAAATCCAAACTTTTTTAATTGCCTAGATTTTGAAAAATCAGAGTGTACTTTTATTAGTTATTTCAACTTCCTCCATTTCAGTTCAGCCTTCCTACAGTTTCTCATATTGATTTGTTTCCCAAGGGAGTTTTCCGTTTGGATTTAAAAAATATATATTAGATGGTGTAAAAGCATCAGTGGTTAGATGTAATTTGGTGATAGCTAGCCATCCACAGGTTAAGTTGTTTTAGGGGTAGAATGGAGAAAAAAGGAGAGTGGCTTTTAAGAGACAGCTCAAGGGGACATTGAGATGAATTGCTGAGGAACACACCTCTGTTTTTTAACACTATCTGAAACACCCAAATAAATGACCTTCTAGTTGCCATCTAAAAAATATAAACAACAACATATTATGATTAAATTATAGATGTCTGTGCTGTTGATATGAGGCATACAGTGGGGAGAACAAGTATTTGATACACTGCCGATTTTGCAGGTTTTCCTACTTACAAAGCATGGAGAGGTCTGTAATTTTCTGTGAGAGACGGAATTCTTACTGGTTGGAAGGTGATCAAATACTTATGTCATGCAATAAAATGCTAATTAATTACTTAAAAATCATACAATTTAATTTTCTGGATTTTTGTTTTAGATTCCGTCTCTCACAGTTGAAGTGTACCTATGATAAGAATTACAGACCTCTACATGCTTTGTAGGAAGTAGGAAAACCTGCAAAATCGGCAGTGTATCAAATACTTGTTCTCCCCACTGTATGTGTATATATATATATATATATATATATATATATATATTTAATTTCTACTGATAGATCTTTAAATATTTTACATTATTGTTTTATTATTTCTTAGTTTCTTACTTTCTTGTTCATGCATTTGAGATTATTCCTCTATAATGAAAGGGCTTTACAAATGCAATAAATTATTAATATTTTTGGTTAAATGTAATTTAACAACAAATAATACTACAACTAGTATTGCTGCTTTGGTAATTAAGCTTTCATTAAAGCCTGATGATCAGCCTGTCAGATGAGTTTTGCACAATCCTCCAACTCTCAACAGGTCATCAGTCTGGTTGTCTACCAGGCTCACCCAAACCCCACCAAAGAGCACCACATAATGCTTTTCATGATAAATACCAATTCTCAGAGCCTGGCCAGGCAGACATAAGTGCTATCATGTGGACTCAAATAATGGCATTCATTTACTGAGGTAAAGAAGTTAGTATAACCCTTTTTTGAGGGGGTCTTGAGAAATGTGAGGCCCTTAATGAAACAAAGAATTGGTAAACATAAATAGCATTATTCTTAAAAATACACACCTAAACCTAACCTCAAATGGCACTGATTATGTTTTAGTACTGGGTTCAGTGACCGTTCATTAGCATTCTAGCTAATAATATGTGCTTTAAAATTGTTTTGCTATGACAAAGCAAATATAATGTAAGTCTTTAAACAACTTTTAATGAAGGAATTTACAGCTTTTCGTTTACAGGTCCTATGATCTATTGGCTGGTCTACCTGCCCCTACTCATCAAATTAATACAGTACCACACTGTCTACAGTACTTTCCTGTAAGATTTACTTAGGTTTATTTTTTGTATTATGTACACAATCATACTATGCGTTTATTATTTTAGTGAAACCGCATCTCTTTTGGTTCCATTTTCAATGTGTTTATCATTTAATGTCTTCTCAGATTTTTTTACACAGGAAACCTTTCATACTTTCCCCCAAGCACCAGAGGCGAACGGGTCCCTCACTGCATCTCCTGTGTGAGCAAATCCCACCCCATTTTGTTTATCTTAACTCCATCACGGTATTAGCTCTTGACTGAATGTGGTTTTTCAGTGTAGGAAAAAAATCAATAAATTCAGGCTCAAATCAAATATGAACTCCTCGGGTAGCCCAATGTACAGTGACTTTTAAGCATCACACGTTTGGACTTTTCCAAATTTTATGTTACAATATCACATCAAAATGGACGCAATTACATTTTGCCACTGCTCAACACAAAAAAGTAAAAGTGAAAAATTAAATGGTTTTATTTGCGTATAAAACAAAAAATAATTGATTGTATTTTGTAGCCAGAAAAGTATTGGCTTTGACCCACCTTGGGCTGCGAGCTGTGGTGTAACCAATTCTCTTTAGACATGTCAAAATGAGTTTAATGGAGTCCACCTGTTTGTAATCAAGGTGTTTACATGATTTAGGTTTGAACACACCTTTATCTGGGGGATCCCACAGTTTGTTAGTATAATTTAATACCCAAACATGAAGTCAAATATTCAAATCAAATATGGTATAATCTGGGGTATGATATAAGGACATTTCCAAGGCATTGAGTGTACCCTGGAGCACAGTAAAGTCTACTAATAATAAAAGGAGAAAAGACGGCACAACTGTGAATTTCTCTAGAACAGGCCGTTCTCAAAAAACTGATAACGGACAAGAAAGGCACCAGTAAGAGAGACCTCCAAGAGGCTTATGGCAACTCCTAAATGAGTTAGTCTTCCACTGCTGACCTATTGCAACAATATCTTGGCTGCTTCACAATGTAGGCCTTTGTGGGAGAATGGACAAAAGAAAACAACTTGCATCAAATCTCAGCCAGAAGTCATGAGGGAGAGGCTGAAGATGTGGTTGAAGATTCTATGGTCTGAGGAGCGGTGTTTCTTCTGAGTTTTTAGTTGTTGTGGTGGGGACATTCCATAGGTCGGTTTGTGCAACGGCCATGCTGTGCAACGGCCATGCTGTTCTTCCATTCATTTTACTTTTTGGTCAAATCCAAATAGCCCCCATCCCTTATTCCAAATCCTCTTCTCCATTTACATTTGTCTCCCTGTAATAAATATTGCTGAAACATTTGCCTTGCGCTTGGGGTTGGCAAAATAATAACTATGGTAAGCTGGCTTTGACTAACGTCTTTGTTTCTATCTCTATATCAGTTGTGCCAGCAATATCCATACATTTACATGAGCTGAGGATAATGTGTATGTTTAGTCAAAGCCTGGACCACAATCCAATTGAGAAGATGTGGAAAGAGGTGAAAATTGCTGTTCAACACATGTCGCCATCCAACATACAGACAGGTGACAAATTACAGGTTAAACCAACATGAAGTGTCTCAGTAAGTTGTTGGGCCGCCACCAGAACTTCAATGTGTTTTGCCGTAGATTCTACGTGTCTCTGGAAGTCCACCGGAGGGTGGAACACCATTCTTCCAAAGCATTATTCCCTCATTGGGTGTTTTGATGATGGTGGAGTGTGCTGTCTAACTCGTTGATCCAAAATCTCCCATAGGTGTTCACATAGTTTTCATACTCATCAAAATGTTCAGTTCCCCCTGGATTGGGTAATGGTCAACCTGAAAATGACCCAACATTGAACCCTTCTTGAAAGTCTATTAGATCTTGATCCTAAGTCCATGTCAACTGGGCCTGCTCAGCATGTTTTACAACATGCCACTGAGCATCATAAAATGTTAATTGCTTAGTTGTATCATGCAGTAAAACTGTATGGAAGCATTTGTTTTCATTAGGTTCCTTAACTAATTTCTGTAGTTTTTCCATTTAACTTGTCACCTGTCTGTACATGCATGTACCCACATACACAAACTTTCACAAAGTACACACGTATGCAAACACACAGATGCACACGGTCAGGCTACACATGCAACACACATGCTGTTAGAATATGCTTTGATTTTGTGTGTTTGTGTGAGTCAGTCAGTCTTCATCCCCATGTGGTCGTAGTGAGTTGGTTAAATGGTTGCAGATGTGTAGACGTTTTCTCAATACAGTTAGTGGTAGAAGATGAATTCAGAAACTGTTCCTAAAATGTCTTAATGTAAAATAGGGATCCCTTGGGGGATACGTATAGAAACCTCGTGTTAGAATATGCCACCGTGTGTATTTGCATATTCTAAAAATCGTGCAGAGACCACAGGAAGGCACACCAATGGAGAGGGGGATGATGTATTGAACCATTCAGCAGTTACAGAAAAATGCTCTGAAAGGTAAGCATAGACTCCCAAATGGGTCGCTGTAGTACAGCTACTTCCTTAGGCCCAAGAGTTCATAATCCCTGGGGGCTTGTGCGGTGGGGCAAATCCACTCTGCACTGTCCAGGCTTACTGTCAAGGCAAGTGTTTGCGTTTTCTTTGTGTGATGCCTTTTCCCCCTGGCTCGGGTCTCTCATCAACCTCAGGTTTGGAGAGCAACTACTGGAAGGAGTGGCCTTCTGGAAGGTTCTACAAGCAGCTAGAAGGTTCTAGAGGCAGCTGAAAGGGACAGGTCCACCCCTCCACAGGGATGATGGGGGCTACTATAAAAGAGAACACTGCCCAGACAGAGAGAGAAAATGTAGCTCAGAAGTCGGAATAACTGAGCCTGCCTTTACTGTTTGTGTTTGGTTTTCTTTTCTTAATATTCTCCCCCATCATCCTGCCTACTCATATCTTTGCTGGGCTCCGTGACACTTGTCACCCCAGTTTGCTACCCCTTGTGTAAATTTGTGCCTAATCATTGCTGGTCAGAGCATATTCCAGGTTAAGTTTGGTTTTTGTACATCTTGCTAATATACAATCTGTTTTTGATGTTATGTTGCCAAAAATATAGACATGTACATAAGTATTCACAGCCTTTGCTTAATACTTAGTTGAAGCACCTTTGGCAACAATTACAGCCTCAAGTATTGTTGAGTATGATGCTTCAAGCTTGGCACACCTATTTTTGTGCAGTTTCACCTATTCTTCTTTGTAGGACCTCTCAGACTCCATCAGGTCGGATGGGAGCGTCGTTGCACAGCCATTTTCTGATCTCCCCAGAGATGTTCAATCGGGTTCAAGTCTGGGCTCTGGCTGGGCCACTCAAGGACTTTCACAGAGTTGTCCTGAAGCCACTCCTTTGTTATTTTGGCTGTGTGCTTAGGGTTGTTGTCCTGTTGGAAGATGAACATTCGCACGAGTCTGAGGTCCATAGCGATCTGGAGCAGAGATGGTTGTCTTTCCGGAAGGTTCTTCCCTCTTTACAAAGCAATGCTGGAGCTCCGTCTGGTCACCTCCCTGATTAAGGCCCTTCTCCCCCAATCGTTCAGTTTGGCCAGGCGGCCAACTCTAGGAAGAGTCCTGGTGGTTCCAAACTTCTTCCATTTACAGATGATGGAGGCCATTGTGCTCATTGGGACCGTCAATTCTGCAGACATTTTCCCTTCATTACCCTTCCCCAGATCTGTGCCTTGATACAAACCTGTCTCAGAGGTCTACTGAAAATTCTTTGGACTTCATGGCTTGGTTTGTGCTCTGACATGCACTGTCAACAGTGGAAAGAGTTCATTTCTGTCACATCTGCTTAGTGTGAACTTGCTCTTGTCTGTGAGGATAACGGGGCGCCAATATTGGACCTGCTGGTTTTTTGTGTTCTCTGGAGAAAGTCAATCGAGCTGCTCTGTGCTGGGCTGTGAACACAGGTCCCACTAGAGGACGTCAGTTGCTCGTGCCAACTTGATGGACAGTTTCTGACAGTTGTGACTGGTCAGAAACATGCACTCCAGTAGCCTGCTCAAGTTCATTTTGTAGGGCTCTGGCAGGGGCTCAGCTCCTCGTGTTCCTTCCACAAAGGAGTAGATACCGGTCCTGCTGCTGGGTTGATGCCCTTCTATGGACCTGTCCAGCTCTCCTTGTGTAACAGCTTGACTCCTCTTATCTCCTCCATGCTCTTGAGACTACTGGGAGACACAACAAACCTTGCAACGGCACATATGGATATGCCATCCTGGAGGAGCCTCATAAAAGAACTCATTCTGTAGGGATTATTATAATCAATTTATTATTTTGTACATTTGTGAAAATAGTTTTGAAGTGGAAACCTTACTTTCTGTTTATGGAATGATCTTATGTTTTGAATTTAACACTGACATCCCCAAAAAGCATATGGTAGTGCTGATCTGTGACTGTAGTAGAGAATTACATATGAATTAATATTCAGAATCAAAGTGGACTACAGCAATGGTCTTGCTTTGTATGAATCTGTTGACAATTAAAAGGAGGCTGACAGAATAAAGACAGTGGACTTGGGACTGTGTGAGTGTTCACAGTGTTTCTCGAAGAGTTAGAGCCAGAAGGCGGGGCTTGGTATGCACAAGGCCGGGAATGCCAAATGCAGAAAGGGCCTTTAAGTAAGTCAAAAGTCTAATCATTAAAACAATTATTATATGGGTTATTTTATTTTTTCTATCCTGTTTGAGCTGTGTAGATTAGAATAATGCAAAATATTACAAAAGAATATCTTGGTCAACTTGTTACTTGCCTAGTAACTTTTTTTTTTATATTTCCCAACAGATTTTTTCATAATGTTTTTTAATTTGGTTTTCCTTTTTATGTTTGCATTTACAGCACTGACTCTCTTAAATAGGCTCTCCTATTACCTATTTTAGAGTCTGCTTTTTAAATAATACAATGGCTCTTAAAAAAGGTATTCCCCTGGTATGGACTTTCCACTTTCTTTTATACAACAATCAGTTATTTTCTTTTTTATTTGTAGTGAATTTTAACTAATTTGTAGATTATATTTCAACTGTAATAAATGTTTTGATACACAATAGAATGTGTTAGATAATGAATACAGCGCCACTATACCCCTATTTAACCTATGTCATACAGTGTATTTGTGTTTTTGATTTAATCACATGGTTGCTGTTTTTTTCAGGTTCAATTAAATGTACAGAATGTATTTTCTAAACTGGTCAGCTAAACAGCCTATGGACAAAACGATTGACAAGTCTTTTTTTCATTTTGTTTTCATTTAGTTTTTCGTACTGTCGCTCCCACTATAAAGCTTAAGGCTTTTAAAATATGTTCCTACATTGAGGGGCCTGTGTATGATGAGTCAAATACTTGTTAGAACATTTTAGAGACTATATTTGAATACTCTGGAAATAATGATAATTGTCTGCTAGCTCATCACCACTCGTATTGTTGGTTGACACATGCTTGCCTTGGACACCGCAGGCAGGCCATCCTAGCAGGGAGAAATTATCTGTGTACAAAATCTATTGAGTGACGAGACCCGTTGTGTTGACCAGTGCATGTGGCTGTGTGTTTGCTTTCCAGTCGGTGGCCAAGACCGGACGGCTGCTAATCAGTCACGAGGCTCCAGTCACAGGGGGCTTTGCTGCCGAGATCAGCTCTACCGTTCAGGTAAGTGTGTGTGTTCCCATGGACTCCCATGGAAACATGGGGGTTGGGTTTGGGTCATCTCTCCTTAAATCGGAGAATTAAATGTAAATGTCTGTCAGCATACCTGGATTTTACGATGTTTGCTCATTTAAATTTCAAAACGGTTTATTGTTGATCGTTGATTGAGTGCCCCTTTTAAGATTTTCCATAGATGTTCATGACAATTACACTTAAGCCACTCAGAAACATTGAGTTCTGTTCTGGTAAATATGACATCAATCAGTCCTATGTAAGCTTTCTACTGTAACTACAGCACTTCTCTTTATGCACACTGACTTAGACCTTTTCTGTTTTTCCTGGTCCTTAAAAACCCCTTTGCCAAATGGCAAGTATATCCATGTCCTACGGAGCCTGATTAAAAACATGAAGCGTGGTGCTCGGTAATGTGTTGGGTTTTTTCAAAACATAATGCTTTGAGTTTAGGATGACAACAGAGTTTATTTGCCAATTTCTTTTGCAATATTGCTTTATATCTTTGTCCAATTCTTACCTTTCACAGCCATTAAAGTCTTTTTTTAAAGGTAATAGAAGCCCCAGTGAAATCTTCTAGCGTGTCCCGTTCTTCCTGGAAGCAGACGTTATCGTACCTAAAAGACTACTTGCTGCATTGTTAGAATTGTGCCCAACTTCTCAACCGTGCTTTTATTTGCAAGAAAATCTCCCTTCAGTTGTGCTTGACATTACCTTTGGGAATTAACTAAGGGAATTTGCTGATAATTATATGTAGGGTGCAGCGATTGGAATGTTATTTAGAAATCATGATAACCGCTGTTATTGCACACAGAGTAAGTCCATGCAACTTGTTGTATAATTAGCTAAGAAAATTTTTAACTCTTGAAGATATTTTGGCTTGCCATAGCTAAGCAGATGAATACTTAATCACATTTAGGGTGTCTAATTCATTTTTTATTTATTTGTAAAATGGTCTACAAAACCTATTTTACTACATATTGTGTGTAGATTAATGACTTAATTACAAGAAATCCCAATGTAGTCATTGTCAATTTAAAGACAACACTGTGATGGTTTGTTTAACCATCATTGTTAAACTATAATTTTCTAAATTTCAAAATACATTTGTAAATGTGAGACTGATTAAACCAAAAACTTTAATTGTTTTTGTTGGACACAATAAGCAAACCTCTAAGTCAGGGTTGGCCAACCTTTTTAATGTTGAGTTCCAATTTATAGTTTATCTTAAAAGATGAACTGATCTTCTGCCAGTCATCATTTTCGTATGGACATTATAGTCTAACAGTTTCCTTTCATTATTAAATCATCTTCGTATTCCAAACTTTTCATGTGGTTAATCTAAATTGTATCTAGATTAAATTGATATGCCAGAGTGCCTGTCACTGCCAAATTGAAATGTTATGATGCAACATGAGCCATTGAAGGAAAATGAATACAGAGAGGCTAACTTGTTTAGCCAGTCAGGTATTCATGAAGCCAACAATTATAAACATTGCAGGTAGAACACTTCCTGACAAAATAATAGCAATTCAATTGACATTGAAAGGTCATGGACAAAGTGCCATGTGTAAGCAATTTCATTTATTTTTTCCCTCTGTTTGCCACAAATGTGAAACATTGCAAATTAGTCTTGTTCATGAGATTTTGCCTAGCCAATGAGCTCCTGACAGATGCAGCTGTAGGAGCTGTAGTAGTCAGGTATTTTATGACATTTCTGCTGGATACGTGGGAGAATTAAATTCTTCTTTTCTACACAGAGGATCAGTTGTTGTGGAGGGGAAAAGGGCTGAAACGAGTGCTATTCTCCCAAAAAAATACGTAGAAGCTCCAACACTCAACAGCGACGGGAAGTTCAAACAATCAGAAATCCTATTCAGATGTTGAACTACATTTTTGTGGTAATTAGGAGCGACAAGCACTTACTCAGCATTGAGCGCTCCAAACAAAAGTCAGAAATAAATTGAAGAAACATGTAAATGGAATGAAATAACTCAGTACTTGTTCCTCGCCAGTAAAGCATAGGTTGTGAGTTCTGGAAACACTATGTCAGTTCTGACACGGAGAAGGTTTTTCTACTGTAGGCTATAAAATAATTAATTAACAGATATTACCCTAACCAAACTATGTAGATTAGATTTAATGGGGACTAATGGTAAATTATCTTCTGGTGATATGTGTGGTCTGGAATTAATAGACACTAACAAAGTGCAAACAATTAACCCAATTATTGCACAGCATGTGAATTGACAGAGGAGAAATTCTGGACCCATTTGCTACCCTCCTGTTCTTGAGCTCACATTTTAATTATTGCTTTATTGGTAAACTACATTTATTCAACCTAAGAACAAGAAACAGGGTCCAAAGCAGTAGCCATTGAGGAAACCAAACGCAATTTAAAAATGAATAGTGTGTCACTTCTTTTCATTCATTTGATGAAATTGCTTGTCATGCCAGCATTGGCTCTAGAATAATCAGCTCTATAAAGTTTATTAAAGTACTATTTGTTCTCACAAAAGTTTGTAACTCTCAAAACATGTTGGATACATTTGCAGTGCATTTAAAACATATATTTTAAAGTTTGTTTGATCAATTCGCAAATGAATGGTAAATAATCTTTTGTTCCATTTTATAGTCACTTTTGTGGTGAGTAAAAATAGATTTTATTTGAATACTTTCTTTCATGTGGATGCTAACATGATTATGAATAATAATGGAAATGTATAAGAAATCATGATTGAGAGGGTTACAGAGGGAGAAATGTCATATGCCCCCAAAACTGCTAACCTAATCCGCTATTTTTAATGTTGAGAGATTAGTACATTATGTTTTATCCTCTGTGACTTTCTAACTCAGCATTATTCACCAAATCAGCGTTTATGATTATTATTATTGCTAGACTGCTAAGCGGAGCCAGCAGTCTTCTAACTAATCTGCTTGATCGAACTTTGAAGAAATAAGTTAACTAAGCAAAAAACAAACAACAAAAATATATTATGCTGATTGATAAGTGTATAAGTAGTTGTATGTTAGGATTAGGATGTTACGTCACTATGCTACTGCATGGTTTACTAGTAGGTTTAGTAGTCAGAGCATCATAAATTGCTTGAGATTTTGGACTATGTGTCTTGAAATGTTGCTCTCTCACTCTGCAAGAGCAGGTTGGAGTGGTGGATTATCTGAATTGTTTCCACTTTTTGATGTTAGGAAATCTTTTGTTTGGAATTTGAAGAATTACTTAAGGTAGCCTACCTGATATTCACTCTTGACAATTATATCAAGCCTTTCTGACGTGTTACATATGAAAATTGGATTCAATACCACCCAGCTAGCTAGAAAGTAATTTTGGTGAAGTTACTTTTATAAACATAATCTTGGGAATCTAGTAAATGCAACGTTTGATAGAGAATCAGCTAATGTTGCGCTAAAGGCAATTATAGAGGGATCCACCTAAAGCACTTCATATATTTACATCATTTTTATTCACAGCATATTTTATTGTAGTAACTGTCCTAACCAGCTGGTTTACGGTGTATGTGCCACCTCATCTCTGTGTGTGCGGGCCGCATGACAACCGCCTGTGATGCTGAATAGCAATTGTTGCGTGACTGGACTTATCCAGCCTCAGGCCTATGAATAAAGATTGATTTTAAAGAGGGTTCAAATACATTTTTGTGGGACACCCTCAAACTCAAAACAAAAATGATTAGAGGGGAGAACTATTGACTTATGAAGAGTCGCTTATTCCTGCAACTAAGCAAGTGATACGGAACAGAGGGTTTGAGAGAGCAGTCTCACAGGTGGTTTGTCTTACAAACTAGAGCTGGCGTCACGGTGAAGCACTACTCCACAACTTTTGCTAGGTAATCGGCCTGTCATGTCTCAAGCACACTAATAATAAGAAAAGGTAAAACACAATGGGTGCCTTTACAGCCTTGCTGCTTGGCCCCCAGTAATGATAATCTTTTGGTACTTAGCTGGCCATCTCCTGAATACAAACAAAATGATATGTTCCTTTACAAAGCTAGCTAGCTATCTCCTGAATAAAAAAAGCTGGCAAAAAGGTGGCAAAATTACTTCAGCCTTAACTTTGACGAAGTACGACCCATGGTCGAAGTCAGTTCCATTTCATTGTCACTGCATAAACAGTAATGTAGTTAGCTAGCATTACTTGCAAACTTTAGAACCGGCAGACATTTGCATGGCGTCATTCTGGAAAGTTTTCGTAATGTAAGTTGCTAGGTAACCAGCGTTCCGTGTGGCTATGTATTTGCCACAAAAACCTGAATATTTCCTAAACCTTGCAACAAAACCTTCCACAAAATGATAGCAACACAATCGTAAACAAGACGCACATTTTGATACCTGATACCTCAGAATCAGCTTTATTGCCAAGTACATTAACACATACAAGGTATTTTCTTTGGTGCTATGTTGCATGACAGAAAAACACAATAAATAGGATGAGGTAAAAATAAATAAATAGAAATGACAGTAAATATAAAATGTGCAAACATGTACTTAATAAGTGGAAAAGTGCAATGTACAGGAAGGAAGTCCAGAGAAGTGGATTAAAGTAATGCATTATGTAGAATTTAAGTTATGAGTTCAAGTTATGGGGCAGAGCGTGTCAGTGGGGGTCGTCTGGCCGTGTTGATGAGGCCAGCTGCCGATGGAAAGAAGCTGTTCTTGTGGCGTGAGGTGTTGGTCCCTATGGACCATAGCCTCCTGCCCGATGGGAGTGGCTGAAACAGTTTAGTGTCCAGGGTGGGAGGGATCAGCCACAATCTTTCCAGCGCGCCTCAGGGTCCTGGTGGTGTACAGGTCCTCGAGGGATGGCAGGTTGCAGCCAATCACCTTGTCTGCAGATTTAATGATACGCTGCAGTCTGCTCTTGTCCTTGGCAGTGGCAGCTGCGTACCAGATGGTGATGGAGTAGGTGACAATGGACTCAATGATTGCTGTGTTGAAGTATTAGATGAGTTGGTGTTGACACCAGGGTGTTGCAGTGTTAGATGAGTTGGTGTTGACACCGGGATGTGGCAGTATTAGATGAGTTAGTGCTGACACCAGGGTGTTACAGTAGTATACGAGTTGGCACTGACACCATGGTGTTACAGTATTAGATGAGTTGGTGCTGACACCATGGTGTTACAGTATTAGATGAGTTGGTGCTAACATCAAGGTGTTGCAGTATTAGATGAGTTGGTGCTGACACTAGGGTGTTTCTGTATTAGATGGGTTGGTACTGGCACAGGGATGTGGCAGTATCAGATGAGTTAGTGCTGACACCAGGGTGTTACATTAGTGTATGTTTGGGCACTGACACCATGGTGTTACAGTATTAGATGAGTTGGTGCTGACACCATGGTGTTACAGTATTAGATGGGTTGGTACTGACACTGGGATGTGGCAGTATTAGATTAGTTAGTGCTAACACCAGGGTGTTACAGTAGTATATGAGTTGGCACTGACCCCATGGTGTTACAGTATTAGATGAGTTGGTGCTGACACCATGGTGTTACAGTATTGGATGAGTTGGTGCTGACACCATGGTGTTACAGTATTAGATGAGTTGGTAATAAAAACCAGGGTGCTACAGTATCAGTCATTTAGGAAGTGGAGGTGTCTGCCTTCCCTTATCTTCCCGCCTCTGTCTAATGACGACTCTTTCGTTGCCCAACCTGGACATGATCGCAGTACAGTGCCATGTTTTCTAGAGCAAGAGCGTGAGGCCCAGTCTCACCTCCTTGAGTTCTAATTGTTACCCTCATTGTCAGGTTTGCAATAGCTCTCTTTTTCCCTCCACCACTTTTAAAGTAATGGTATGCTGCACAGCGTAGGCATTTATCTCAAGTGGATGCTCTGTGTGTCAGCATCAGCACTGGTGGACCACTGATATTAGGGACCCTGGAATTTGTCCTACACGCCTCCCCTGCCGTCCTTCATGTTGTTGTTGTTGTTGTTGTTTATGTTCCCATACCAGCTCATTTGCAGGATTAATGGTCTGTGAGTCATACCCGTGTTTTGTGTCCTGACGTAGCCAGTAATATTTTTTTGTGAACTAAGTTATTTTTTTATTTTTATTTTTTTAAACCATTTCCCCAAACTAGGGTTCGCTTGATTTGTAAATGGGATCACAAGACGGTCAGGAAGACAATGTCTAATCTGGACCTAATACTGAGGTTATGCGAGTATTGGAAAATGCGGTTGTAATAAACTGAGCACTTGGTTCAATCTACAACACTACATTCCTGATAGATAAGACTCTCAAGAAAACTCCTGTTTCTTTTAGAACATTGTGGACAGGTTCAGGCAGTAAATCAGTTTGGAGTTTAATGATAATGTCCCTTTCAACACAGAAGAACAATTATTGCCAGATGATGTTGCTTGATGCATTTCAAACAGTGCCTTCTTCAGATCATGGATTTTGTGGCTCCAATTAAGAAAGTTATCATTTGAACATAAGTTAGCAGTTTTAAACCTCTATTCAGATTTTTCTTTTATGTGAAAGTGTATGGTTATTGGAACTGTTCATAGTGTCATTTGATTGTTTATAGCCCTTCACTTTTTTAGAAATGTTAGTGTGTTGAGATTTCTGCTAAAACAACAATCATCTCTCACTAAATGAAACCTCAACCACTGAAAAATACATTTGCTTACAGTAATTGTTCCTTGCTAAACAGTTGTTACTACCATTTGTCACTGTTGTTCAGAAGGGCCAAGAAGGGGGTGCTTATGCCCCACCCGTCCAAAGGGTGGCGGTCAGCATTCGGACCTGGCAGGCTGTGGTGACTCACCTGGAAACAATGGGGACGTGGCATGGGTTGCCTCGCTGCTAATGCGATGGAACGAGAAAGGCGCTAAAAATAGGGCTTTTAGCAGGAAGGTGCTATCAGACCTTGGCAAAGCTTCTGTGAACTACAATAACAACAACAACGTATCACGTGCTCTGTCAGCTTGACCTGATGGAGAGACCTCAACCACAATATAATAGGAGGGTTTTGAGAGGGAGACCTTCACTACCGAGCCCAGAGCTAAACATTCTGGAATATTCCATTCTGGTCAATTGGGCAGGGTGATCGAGGCCAGTGATTCAAATGGCCCTTCATAATCGTACCATTGCGGTTTACAAACTGCATGTTCCTGTTGTCAGAGTCCAACACTTCAGTATTTCTACAATTTCTATTTAGAGATTTTGTAAGACGTGACAAGTAATTAATTTACCCACACTTGTTGTTTAAACTGGACGGTTGGAGAAGCCCTTTGAATCAGGCTGTCACTAGGCCCTAATGATAAACAGCTGAGCATAAGATTCTCTTGCTTTGAGGTGCATGCAAAAGGCTTTCCAAACCATTACCTTGTTTTAAAGTGACTCCAGGAGTGGCATTGCGTAGTGGTTTGGTCAATGTATTTTGTCTGGACAGGAATGAAAGGATAATAAGATCAAAGGCAAATGCCTCGGGGAAGTGGGACTGCTGTCCTATTATGGATTACTTTGATTTTGTTTGAAATCTGGCTCGGCAGGTTTGCTCGTCTCCATTCACTGGTTTGGTTGTGCCTTGGAACAACACTGTGTCATGGTTAGCCTTAGAGTAAAGCAACAGATGGGGTATTTCAAAGTTTCACTGCTGAGTTACAGTGGACTTCGGGGATGCAAGGAGTGACATGGTGAAGGTAAGCTGTGTCTGAGAGGGCTGTGCACAGTTTTCAGGCAGCACAACGTCTAGACATCTCTATGCTACAGTGTTTATACGATATAACCTAGGTCTTGGTTGTTCCCGTAGAAGCTCTAGTTACAAGCAATGCTCGTACTTATAGTCTCGGTTTCATGTGCAGACACACTCTAGCTAAGCACAAGTCATTTATTGACTTAAAGTCACAGTCGAGTCTGCATCTCCCTCGGTCACGGCTAACACCAAATTCACATTTTAATGTTTGTACTGTCACCACTGCTTTCAGACACATTGGAGCTCACTCCCATTCCTCTGCGGTTCTGCAGTTCTTTTTGTGTGAGTGATGGTAATGAAGTGGACCCCAGCATCTAAGTCAAACCCAACGCTATGGCAGTACTGTTTTGATTCTAAATGAAAGAAGGCTGTCTTCCACTCCGGCCTAGTTGGCGTCAGTCGCTGATGAAGGCCTGGGTCTTTCGGCGGTAAATGCCTTCCGAATCAGAACCAGAACCCTTGTTTGTCTGTCAGGTCGTTTAATGAGTGCTGTTTTCGTTAAAAGGTTTGTTTCCTCAGGGCACTGCCCCCTTTCCACTGTGAAACCATGGCTGGATGCTCCCGTCTTCTCTGTCACACACACAAATTAGACCAACCTCCTTCAAAGGGTTATGTTTATAAGACTTGTTAGGCTTCCCACTAAAGAAACTGATAGTATAGCCTACAGGCTTTGGTTGAGTATAAACATGAGGTATTGCTAAAAACTCTGCCAGTTGATGGGACGGAAGACCACGGCCAAGTATGACACTCTTTGGCCAGCATTGGTATACATTTATTCATACTGATTATCTGTATTTGCAGATGTAGACTGTTCATTGGATCACAAGAAAGTCATCCAATCACACAACTCATTCGCAAGGAATCTTGCTGAGGAAGTTGCTGAGTAAGTAACACATAGCACTAATAAACAGGAAGACTATGATTTAACGTTTCCAATCAGTCTCTAAAAGCTCCTATTGTTGACACACCTCATTAACAGACTTTGTCTTTGAAACCATTAGTCATATAGATACCATGGAAACAACCAAACAAACACTTTGAAGACCAGAATCAAGATGGGTGAATTGAATAATATAAAGGAAAAACATCCGTACCATTTAATATTTGGAAATCTTTGTAAAGCTGATTAAGAATAACCTGTGATAAACCAAAATGTAAGAAATATTATTGACTAACCCTAACCCTAACCCTCAAAGTTTGAATGGCTTTTATTTCTTGATTATCAGTCATTAAAGAGCTGATGTTAAACTAATATAAGTTCTAAATTAAGCAGTGACCGAAGACCAGACCGAGACCAGCTGTGAGATCTCATTGATTCTTTCTTCTTGCTCCATGTCTCATGGCTACATATAGGCCAGCCAATAAATTAGTGTCTGCATCGTTTTATGGTAACAAAATAAATCAATGAAATAAAAAATGTTTATTTTGAGCAAATCTTTTTTGCCTCACTCATTTTGGTGTTTTGATCACATCATGATCTCATCTGTTTTCTATCTAAAGGACAATGGTTTTAGTGATCTGCAGGTTTGGCAGCCTTTTGGTAATGCAAAGCAAGCATGGAAACCCTGTCAATGCTGTTTCAATGGCTGTCCTCTTCTCACACACACCTCCTGGGGAACCAGAGCTTTATTTTCATTTAGTTCGGTGCAGGGTCTGGTCGGTAATACGTTATTAAGTTGCTCGGGACTGAATGGACTCCCCAATCTGTGGCGGTTGCTGACAAACTCAATTTCCTTGTTACAGAAGGCATCTTGTACAACTACAAATCTAAACCCCCTCCATGTTATATTTTTACTGAAATCATTCCCCCTTAGAGGTCACAGTCCACAGTTTGTCCCGCTGTGTAGTCATATTTATATGCTAACATTTAAGTTGGATTGCACATAATGATGCACTTTCTTCAAAGATAAACAGCGATTTGAGTCAAATCTGAGTTGTGTGGCATCTAGCTGTGGTGACAAGTGACCAGACAGTACTTTTCTCCGGGTTCCAGTAAGTGTATTTAGAGGAGATTGCAGTATGGGTTCTGACAAATTAGGAGAAAGTATTTAGTAGGTTGGAACCAACACGGTTGGAGAAGAGCACTCCTCCAAATAATGGCCACAATCGATCTTGTAGACACCAAGTCCACCACAAGGATTTGCTAGAGCAAACATAGCAAGGCAAACCTGCCCGAACAGGGTGGTCAGTGTAGTTGTTTTCATGTGTTTGCTCCTCGCATCTCTGAATAGATGTACTAACTCAAGCAGTAGTACTTCTTTCGCACCTCTGTTTGTGCCATTACATTCTTAGACTTTAATATAGAAAGTCCTTGTGTATTATGTTGTTACTGAAATTCAGACCAGGTCCGCCTTTGTCAAGGAGGCTGCAGAGTGTTTAGAAATAAAGCTACATGCTGTGACTCTTATGTGTGACTGCGTTAATCCCACTACAGATGTAACTCTTAAAAAATGCAGGCCTGACCGGACCCGTCATTTTCTGTGTATTTTGTTATCTTACACTTTAAACTCACCATGATTAAGTGTAGATGTCAATTTGTCACTGAAGTCCAAATGACACGCAGACGCTGTGCTGCGGGCTTCACACAAGTGTCTGCCTGTTACTCTGTGACTCTCCCAGCCCCCGGGACCCGGAGAAGCCGTTCACTTGCAACTTATTATAGAAATCTGCTGCAAAAAGAAAGAAGGGAGAATAACTCATTGTAGCTCAGCTCAAATGTTTTCCATTCCTTGGAGGCATAAAACGGTGGACAATGTGAGCATTTATTTTCTCATTGTCTTGCATTTCATGACATTGAACAGTACTTATGGGGTTATATGATTTTGACCATACAGGCTGAAGTGATGTACTTTCTCCCCTCGATTAGGGAATGGGTGGATCGGGATATTTAAATGGGTAATGTGTATGTATTCCACCAATAATGTCCATACTCAAGGCACTGCCCAAGCCTATAGGGAGGACTTCGGGGAAAACTTTTGGTACACTCAGCCAAGGTAGAGACAGGCCGCCTTGAATTTTATGAAGAGTGGTTGCCGGCGAGCTCTAGTGGTGTGCGTTTATTAAGGCTAATTATCACCAATTAGCGAGGCGGTTAGGGTTTGGCAGTTGGTCTCAGAGTAATAACGGCAGGAGTGCCGCTGCCACACGGACAGCATACCCTGACTGGAGGAATGAACCAGGCCAGGACTCTGCGTTCCTGGCAGGCCCTCTATATCTGTCTCCTTCCCTCTCTCTCTAATTCACAGAGGCAATAGAAGTTTACATTGCCACATCAAATGGAGCCCGGTCTGCCACACACACATAATTTATCCTGCTGTCTATGAACCTAGTTGACATGAGTGATGAGTTGTACTGCTGTGGTGATGATGTAACATGTATTCCTGCTGGAGTTGTATTTCAGGTACAATAAATGCTTATGAATCTCGGGACAATATTCGTGTTGTCCTCTTTGGCTTCCTGCTCTTGCTGTCCATGCTAAAACTATATCTGTAAATTACCTCCGTAGAGGATACACGTTCCTTGTTGTCTTTTAACTGCCTGTGAAACAAGGCAAGACGTTTTGGATATCAAGATGCCTGACAAAGTTTTGGAGATGTAAAAGTGTTTTGAATGCTGGATCATCCTGATGCAGCACCTTGTCCAAAGTGTGGGGTTAGGTCTAGAATCTGAACTAAGAGCCTAGACCACCACTCAACTACATCTCAGAATGGAATTTGTGTTGTGGAGGCCTGATTTGGTCGGCTGAGTGGCTGAAGTTTCGGTGCATGTTGTGATGCCCCTCAGGTGGGTTGGTTACCTGCAGGCTACCCAATATAATCTGTTGAGTGTGTATGACCTTGTGCTTGCTGATTTTAATGGCTTTACCTGACCTGGATCATGGCATCAGTGAGCTTCTGGAGAGTCTTTGGCGCAACTTCGTGGCTTTGGAGTCACCGACACATAACGCCCCAGAGGTTCTCAATTGGATTCAGGTCTCAGGAATGTGAGGGCCAGTCAATGGCATCAATGCCTTCGTCATTGAAGAACTGCCTACACACTCTGGCTACATGAGCCTGGGCATTGTCCTGAACCAGAAGTAACCCGGGGCCCACTGCACCAGTGTAAGTTCTGACGATTAGTCTGAGGATTTCATGGACTTCTGCAACCTGAATCGGCTTTAGGTACTGCCTCATGCTACCAGTAGTGGCAAGGACACCAGAAAAACTAGAGAAGAATCAGTCAGGAGGGATAAGGAGGAAGCAATTCTCTGTGGACACCACCTGCAAATTCTTTCTTTTTGGGGGGTTGTCTTGCTGTGGCCTCTCCAGTGCACTTGTTGTCACTTTCAATTGTGCCAATCGTTTATGCTTCCTGGACAGATTGATATCCTGGAAATGTAATTGATTTGGTGTTATACTGTGAGGATTTCCCTTACGTTTTTTGAGCAGTGTATAGATAAGATATAATTGTACAGGTTGTATAAGTAAGTTGGCCAAAGATTTTAACTTGCTAGCTTAAGGACAAGGTGAATTTAGTTGTATGATGGGTTTCAGTAGATATGTGGTGTCTAGTCATTTTCTATATTAAGAGAATATCCACCAAATGTCTGTTATAAAACTATCTTTACATGGTGGGTTTGGGGAGAGTTGATTTGACTGTGAACTGTTGCTGCAATTTACCTTTTATCCACATGGGTAAATACATTATACTACAAGCCCTTTAAACAGTGTAAATACCTAATTTTAACAGTAGAGGTTTGACAGACCACCTAGTTTGGGTTTCAGTGAGCCGAGATAATATCTCAACCACTTCACCATTGGACGTTAATCCCCCCCTGAGTGAATTTTAATATTTTTGTATGTGAAAAAAAATATGCAATATGATAGCGACGTGAACACAGAAAAACATTAATACAGCAGTAAGTAGCAAAACATTTTTGTGATTTTTTTACAAGTCTGTATGTAACCTCCATTAGAATACATAACTGAAGTAATTGTCTTTTTTTTTTTTTTTGTCAAGTAACCCGTGGTAAATTACAAGCTTCCAGCTGGTTTCGGCTGCTTTTTGTTCTCATGGTCTATTTCTGAGTGTCTTCCAGAAGCAGTTTTTCAGTCAAAGTAGATCTTAATTGTCTTTGAGTGTTTAACAGCTTTATTTTCCAGAAATATGGTGTATTTCCAAATCGGTAAAAATAAATTCATTTTTTGGATGATCTCGCTTTGTGTACTTTTGTGCCAGATGACTGAGCAAGCACTTTATTGGATTCTAGAAAGTGATGTTTAAGTACTGCTCATCAGATGCAGACAGCTTTTGGGGCTTCCAGTGTGTTGTTTGTCTTCAACATGCTCATTTATTTTTTATTTTTTATTGCCTTCATGTCATGACTCTTCTAGCCATCTCACAAGATATCATTTAAATGTTTGGGCAACACAAGAAAGTATTGTTATTTCTCACTGTATTTGTATTGTTTCTGATGTTATAGTGTTTTTACTAGCAAATAAACACTATCTGCCCAGATAAATAGCTTTGAGTATTTCCCAGGTGGCCTAAGACTTCTGGACTGCACTGTAACTAACTACAAACTATTATGAAATTGCCAGTTTATTTTCTGGAGTGTTACATATTGCTTACCAACAACTCAAATTATTTTTAAATTTCCTTTTACGGGAAATACTATTCAGAATTGTTATTACTCATGTGCAAAGCAACAAAGGGAGCTCTCCAATTTTGTAAAAGGAAAAGTTCTGCCCAACCTTCTTTTCTTTTCAACCTGTTTTATCGTGCAATTTGGTTTGTGGCTGTGGATTCTAGTGTACACCGCCCTTGGACCAGTCTTTGATTTGTCCAAATAATCAATCATGAAAATCCAAAACCGTGACCTAATTCTATTCATAATCACAGTTGGCGTTAAATGGGTTGTGATTCAAATTAAGATGTTGCCAAGCTGGCAGTGAAACTGTTAGCAAGGTCCATTTAGCCTTGTGGTAAGTTGGCTACAGTCATTACAGTCAAGCTGCTTAAATTCTACTGTCTTTATCAAGCAACAAAGAAAACAGGTGCTTAATGTTTTTGGGCCATGTTTATCCGCAAAATGTATGAAAACGTTGTCAACCTGGAAATGGCTATTTCAAATTAAAAAATGTTCTTGTAGAAATGTTTTTTATCGCGGTTCAATCATGAACAGGCTCAATGACCTTGCTGATGTAGAGTAAGACTGACTATGTATCTGATGTCTGTCAACAGGAGGAGTGCTTCCTCAACTTAGAGGCACCCATCACCAGAGTTTGCGGCTATGACACGCCCTTTCCGCACATTTTTGAACCCTTCTACATCCCAGATAAGTGGAAGTGCTTTGAAGCTGTCAAGAGGTTGATTAGCTACTGATCTCCAACTACTGAGCTCCTAGGTGAGTTGAAACTGAATTTGTTGTCCTCTGGGTTTGTATAGGAAACATACAAAATATCTTGGGGTTTTTTCTTTGCAATATATCACTGCTTATAACTACTGTATTTTTGTAAATATGATATTTGAATATCATTTGTGTTTTAAATATTCCTACCTATCTTGTTTCATTTCAATGGTTGTAAGAAAACCACAATATCCCAAATTCCTTGCGATGTTCAGCCCTTGTAATGAGGGATCATCAGAAGCAGCCATTGTTTCACAATATCCCAAAGACTAGCTAGCAATCAAGCTCTTTGAAAAGGGAATCTTTGAGGGTGGGAAATGAGTCAACCTGGGTGCAATGTCGTGGCCTACAAGATTATTGTTGTGAGTTGCAGGTTTATTGGGGTTGCGTTCGTTTCCATGCAGTGTTAACATGTTTGCTTATATTAATTGTAAACCATTTGTCTAATGATGTTATTAGTCTCCTTCGTCTCTTCCTCAAATGCTGCAATGTTCTGGTAGATTGCAGATAGGCTAGACTAGATTTTGACTATAAAGTCTTTGAAATTGTTCTGATCAAGTGTGAAAAGCAGCAATCAGTACTTTTCTAGTTTTTTGTCTTTCACTCAGCTCTGAACTATTACCCTCCTTTGGACAACACTTGGACTTGATTTTAACGACTTTGAGTAATGCTCACACTTAATTTAGACAAAAGGAAAGCAGACACAAGTACAGGACTTTTGATATGTGATGGGACATGTAGGAAAACTAGGAGACCAAGATCATTTACTTACACTTGTATTGAAGCTGTTTATCTTTAAGTTGCTTTTTACACAGATGTATACTAAATTAAATTAGAATTATATTACTAGTCTCCTTCTTCTCTTCCCCAGATGCCGTGATGTTCTGGTAGATTGCAGATAGGCTAGACTAGATTTCGTTTGCGATTACGTCAATGCTTGCCCTACATGAAAAGCTTGACAGTTTTACACGACATGTTTCTGTGAAAACAACATCTGACCCTGCTGAACAGGGTCATCCGCTCTGTTGAGCTGACCAACGTCCTCAAACGTCTCGATTTTGCTCACTGACTACCGATAAGTCTGTAATGGCCGTGGTTCGTAGCTCCGAAGCCGCGTTTCCGCATGCTGTCTCTTCATAGGTTTTGCATCGCAAATGATTATCTTTAATTGTGGCGGGGGTTGACGAGTAATTCACTGTGAAATGGATACCACAGTCGTCATTCCCCTTCGTTGTCTGGATTTCATTGCCTTGTTTGGAGCGCAGTGTTGTAAAAATAAAAGCTAGCCTTGGATGCAGTCAAAGAGATGGCAATCCTACAGGATTCAACCCCTGCTTTTTTTCTCTCCATCTGCCCGTCTCTCTCTCCCTCTCCCCCTCTCTCTCTCTCTCTCTCTCTCTCTCACTCTCTCTCTCTCTGACTCTCTCTGACTCTCTCTCTCTCTCTCTCTCTGACTCTCTCTCTCTCTCTCTGACTCTCTCTCTCTCCCTCTGACTCTCTCTCTCTCTCTGACTCTTTCTCTCTCTCTCTGACTCTTTCAGTCTTTATCCATCTTTGCCATCTCTATCCAGCCGGGTCTCCATCCCCTTTCTCTGTTGTGTAAAACACGATCATCCGGGTGTACATACTGAACCGTTCTCTTCCTAAACTTTCCAGGTCCCACCTCCCTGAGGACCTGTACTCAGCCACTCGCCCTTTTGCCCTCGCCATCGTCCTCACCAATGGACCTTACCCAGAAAACATAGTAGGCCATTCGGTCAAGACGCCGCGTCCGGAGCGGCCATACCTGTCATCGCCCTCCGTGAGCAAAGACAGACTGTTACTTCTGGTTTAGTGAACATTGATGATAGGTGTCCTTGCTCTTTTTCCATCAGATCCACAGGCAATCTCACAAACACTAATGTGTGTAGTGTGTCTTAAAATGTAAGCTTTGACTCTCAGAATTGCTTGTTTGTTGTCTCTTTTACCTCTGTTTTCCCCCCTCATTGCTTTGCTAGAATTCAGGCTCTCCTAGCTTTTCTAACAATTGATTTGTTTGACGTCATTGACTGTACTAAAAATAATGGACCTGTGGTTTTTAATGAAAATAAATGAATTGACTGTGCATTGGTATGTCAGACTCATTGTTAAGCTGTTCTACCAGAACAGTTTTGTTGGACCCAACTTTTTGTGTTCCTGCCTAAGAGGATTTATTTGGACTTGGTCATTTTTACTGTTCTAAATATATTTAAAAAGCTATTGTACAAATCATCATTGTTTTGACATAAGGGTCTTGGGTGTCATTGGAATACAATAATAAGGTGATTATCTATTGTCAAAAAAGTGGTTATTCTTCGAAGAAGGGATATTTTGAAAATATGTTGAATAGGATGATTTTTTTTAAATGGTCGTCTTACAACTGCTTGTTACATATTTTTCATATGTTCATATTTGTTAAGTTGAGTTAAGGAAAGTAATGAGTTAATGTCTTTTAAGGAATATTAAAGTTGTACAACATGTTGGTGTCGAAACTACAGCATTTCTAGTGTTATTATTTTGATGGGCTATGAAAGCTGAGTTCGTAATCAGTCATTTACCTTTGGGGGAAAGCTATGGAAACAGGAATTGAGAGTAGTTGGCAGTTATATTAATATCAAGCCAGGTCTTTGGCCTCCGGCGTAAAGTGTAAGGAAACTCGTGGTTACGCATGGTCCTTGGAAAAGAATGTGCTCATGATGTGATGATTCTCTTTTTGAAAAAATTGAATTCAGAGTTGACTGTTGAAAACAATTATTCTCAGTCAGAGCTTGTGTTTATTGAGAGTTCCCAGTAGTCTTGAAGGTGCTGATCGGAGAGTTCCAAGTTCCCTGTGTTTTTTAGCAGTATGGTAACCAGTCACATCAGATCTTGACTGTATTTGATCAGTCATTAATCAAATTTATGAAATAGATTTGAATAGCCCTGCATGTGTAAACAAAGGCCACTTGTCTTTTCCAGGGCCTTTTAAGTATCCTATCAATCACCCTCACTTTTGTCACATTCTCAGCCAGATGCACACACGCAAATAGGCTTTGAATAAAACACTTACAGCCTGAAAGGAGCGTGAGCTTCTTTAGTTAACATCTCTATCCTAACCATATCTCTGACCACATCTTAAATCGGTCTTCTAGTTTTAATAGAGTTTCTCTTTGAATTGTGTCACATAGGATATTGAACTTTGAAGTTTATGCATCTGCTTATTAAGTAGACACTACAAGATCCAATGACTTTTAGCTGCTTCTACAAAAGTGCCCTGAGAATCTATAACCACGCGTATGGGTGTTCAGTCAGACAGTTCTGTGTACGTACGCAAAAACACACAAGGTTACATGCTGCAGGTTGCTGTCACACAGACCAAATTAACATTCCGCCTTTCTATCTCTTCCTCTATAAAAAATATCAGAGGTTTTCCGTCCTAATTTATGTAAGTAAAAACACAGATTTTGTTGTAAAACATAATCCCTACCAGTTAGAAATTGCAGTTAAATTGACGTCCCTGTATGTGATACATAAACAACTCAAGCATGATAGATGACATATGTGAACATTATTTGTCATCTCTGCTCAAATGTTGTTGAAGGTGTACAACTGACAATTACAAAAGTTGGATAAAGCTGTTGCATGCTCAAAACAATATTTTAAATGAAGATTGGATGCTCTTAACAGACTATTGGTAATGCTTTTAGTCAAAACACTGTCATGACATAGTTTGCCTTTTCAAATGTACAAAAATCGCTAATTGCTGTGATAGTAAACTCCAAAGCAACATAACTGCATTTGTTTGGATCAGGGCAGTGTGTTATTAATCAATAATTCTGATTCCTATACGTAGGTGGTCTGTTTGTTATTAGCTCGGCTCAACGTACAGTGTACAACACATGGCCCTAATAACAGGGCCATTTACCACGATTCATATACTGAACCATTGAAAAGATTACCGCTAAAATGGCGGCTTGCAGATCAAAACTATAGCAACAGAACTTTCATGCAAGCCACATGGGCAGACTTTATAGAACATCCTGGGAAGATGTGAGATTGACGTTTCCCGAAGACCAAATAGAGATCATTTTGTGTTTGTTAGGATGAATCATCTTAAACACTTTGCCAGAAATGAACCTCCACGCAAACTGATCAAACGAGTGGCTTGCTGTGTCCAGGGCCAAGTATTAATTACGAGCCCTCGTGGTCCCAGTTTTTTTATTTGCTCTCAGAGTGTAAAATTCAAGCCTTTGGCATCCATGGCAGGAAGGCGAGGTATATCAAAGTTGCAATAACAAGCCCTGAGCATATGGTAATTAATTCCTCATGGCATGGTCAGCCATATGAGATAAAATGGAGCGACTTGGGCTGAACCTGTCTTGTAAGGATGATGCCCTGGCCTGGAAGAGGTCTAGAAACTGGAAAAGTGTCTTGTGGCCTTAATCGTAAACACAATGTGTTGGACGTAGTTCAAAGCATATTGCGACGTACCCTATGGCCTTTTCTGTATTTCTTTATGTCAGTTGGTATGTTGGATTGACATGTTGTTGATTGCAACTGTTTTCAATGTGTTGCTGTCTTTGTCTGCTGGAATGTCCTGTTTTCTGAACACATGCAGGTGTATTTCCTAAGAGGTAAACAAAGGATTTCCACAGGAACAAAAGCAGGTGAAACTCTGAACTTCTGGAAGTATGAAGGACTTTACACATTAACACATTACAGCAACTTGGACATATAATACAAATTATTTTTGCAGAGGAAATATGGATTATCTGTTGACAGTGCTTTAGAGGAATCTATTTTATCGCGGTCGGTCTTTGTCGCAAGGGCTTCCTGTCTCATAATCACTGCAAAGAGCCATTGACACCTTGGGCTCTTATGCAATAATTCAACACCATCTATCATTAAGTTATCACAGTGCACAGAAGCAGGAAGCTGTGGCTTTGGTCTTTAAAGGCGATCAAGTAAACAGACAAACTTAACAAAAAGGCTTAGCCATTAGGACAATGCCACCAATCACCTAAACTCTGGCAATTTCCCATGCACTTTCAAGATAATTCTCAGCATTCCCGACCGCGAAACCCCGCAGAAAATCTGAAGACAAAATAATGTCTGTCATTTTGGTCAGGGCTGAAAGCCTGCCCAGTAACCGTAGTGGTGAGGAGGCCCCACCCTAGGACGTGGCAGGCTGTTGAGATGACCTCTGGTTGGAAGGGTATAATAGCATCTATGCTTTTACACTGTGTCATTAGGCACTATATTTACATGAACCACTCACCGTTCAGCATGTCCCTCTACAGAAGGGGCAAAAGGCGCACTGAGCGGAAAACATAAAGATTCCCATGTACAGTGCTTTAGTTTATATGACCGCTGTCTCATTGACAAGAAAAATATGGTCTTCCACAACATTCTGTAAAATGTTTACCATCTCATGCCTTTACCACCCATATTCAACGGTCAAAGTACCATTTTAGGACTTTATTAAGATAAGGACATTATTCACATGCGGTATGGGTAATCGCTTGTTAACAAAATACTGCATTCTTCTCACAAGTGTGACTCAACAGAGTCTAATGAAAAAGCACCTTGAGGAAATTGGTTTGGTGTGTTCTGTAAAAATGGTAGGGTCAGTCTGGCATTACAACGTTAATTGAATTGGATGAACTCAAGAACACTGTAAACGTCTAAGTTAACAAAAACATGTCTTGATAAAACAAAATAAATTTGTATTGACCACCTGCTTTCCCATTTCAAATGGCAGGGTTGATGAGAGTAAGATAAAACAGTTTTCTTGGTAATTTGGTATAAACATATATAAGGCATTATTTGTTTTGTAGGGGGGACTGGAGTGATTTGCATTTAGTACTACTAGTTAGCAGGGTTGTCTGTCATATACAGTAAATCACTGTAAATAACTAAAATGTATGACTGAATGGACCCGATTAGCTGTAATTTACTGGAAAACATTTGGTCTTCCCAGGTCTAAATTATTTTGGTTTTATTAAAGATTTCTGACCTTCTGTTCTCAATGTTGGAATTAGAAAAGTGCCAGAATGTGGTATTTTGTAGTATGTACATTCCCCACTCAAGGGAAGGTAAGATTACAATTAAGAACTTCAATTAGCATCTGCTACTTCAATGTAAATATGCACACTGGAAGATACCTCCCTCTGGTCACTTCTAAATCTTTTTCGACACTGTTTGTTGAAGCAGATCACTGGAACAAATTGCAAAAGATTGTTAATCTTGAAACTTTTCAAGATGAACCTGACCTATCGATGACCTGCTGTATTTAGCAATTTTATGACCCTTTCTTACCCTCCAAAAAACGTTTAAACTTTTCCACCAAAGCACACCTTGTGGATTTGCCCCGACAAGGATTCCACCACCTGAATGTAACAATGCAGTTTTATTGGAAGGCAGTGACAACCTTTTTACAGTATTTAAGTAGGTTTTTTGTGTGTTTATGTGGGACTTACAAACTATCCTGCAATTTCAAAAAGGTTGACATGGACGAACATACTTTTAAATAAAAGCTAAAAGTCTAAAACACTAGTTGTTGTGTTTTTTCATATCCAATTTGCTGGAATACGTATTGGAAATGACTGGGTTGGAGTGGAAAAATTCCTTTAAAGTCCCTGATTTGATTCCCTGTCAGCTTCCAGCTTCACACCTGTCCTAAACACTAGTCATAAACTGAGTGGTCTTTTTGTTGTTTTTACATATGCCGTATATCATACCTGGTCATAAACCAAGTGGTCTTTTTGTTGTTTTTACATATGCCGTATATCATACCTGGTCATAAACCGAGTGGTCTTTTTGTTGTTTTTACATATGCCGTATATCATACCTGTCCTAAACACTGGTCATAAACCGAGTGTCTTTTTGTTGTTTTTACATATGCCATATGTCATACCTGTCCTAAACACTGGTCATAAACTGAGTGGTCTTTTTGTTGTTTTTACATATGCCGTATGTCATACCTGTCCTAAACACTGGTCATAAACTGAGTGGTCTTTTTGTTGTTTATACATATGCCGTATGTCATACCTGTCCTAAACACTGGTCATAAACTGAGTGGTCTTTTTGTTGTTTATACATATGCCGTATGTCATACCTTTCCTAAACACTGGTCATAAACTGAGTGGTCTTTTCGTTGTTTATACATATGCCGTATGTCATACCTGGTCCTAAACCAAGTGTTTTTTTTGTTTTTTTTACATATGCCATATGTCATACCTGTCCTAAACACTAGTGATAAACTGTATAGTCTGACATGAAATCACTTCCTTGAAGAAGTAGTTTTAACATTGAATGCATCAACTAGCCGTCCTATTGCACCATTATCATGTACGTTACTGAAACAACCCACTAGCTGCTGACTAGCTTCACATTGAATCCCTGCAAAATTAATTGCAGATGGTAGTACTCATTATTTTTGCAATAAGTGGACATAATATGGGCATTTTAATATAAAGAAAATAAACCACAGTTTAGGCCTACATACCCCTGTAATGTAAATAATATCACAATGCAATGTGCAAATAATTTTACTTTACATTCAATAGAAAATTGTACAAAGATAACACATTCAATGTTGAATCTGAGACATTTTATTGTTTCTTGAAATTGATGCCTGCAACATCTTTTTAAAAACTTGGCACAGCAGCAACAAAAGACTAAAGACTTTTTGTAATGCTACAAAACAAAATCACACAAATACTTAGGGCAATTGGCAACAAATCAGTAACATGATTGTGTATTAAAAGATCATTCTAGACAGGGTGGGTCTGTCAGAAGTAAGGATGGGGAGGGGTTCACTGTGATAGATTGCACAGGCAAATAGTGCAGAAATTTAAGAATAACACTTCTCATCATAAAATTCATCATCTACTATACACAATATCATTAAAATATTCAGTCCAGATCTGTCACTCATTGAACAATAAAGAAAACCCTGAACTGTTGCATAAATGGGAAAACATTTCACTTAAAAACCACAGGAACTGTTCTCCTTCGTTCCCAAATGCTTACAGAGTATTGTTAAATTAGAAGGTGATGCAACACAGTGGTAAACATGCCCCTGTCCCAATGTTTTGAAAAAATAAGCATGTCTTTTTTCAAAAAAGATGTTATCTTTGTACTATTTTCTATTAAGGATAAATTATTTGCATTGGATCCTTGCATTCTGTTTTAGCATTTTATACAGCATCCCAACTGTTATAAAAGAGGTTGTACATAACATGTTTGCTTCGATGTTGCACAATTGAGCTACTTTTCCAGTCACGAGCCTTGCACTGTAATGGCATGCAGTCTGGGTCTAATAGAAATTGTGATTACTGGCAACATCTATTGTGTAAATCAGCCAGAAGCAGAAAGACACATTTTATTACCGGACATATTGTGCTTATACATTTCTCAAATCCTATTAGGCAGTCTCTATATTTGAAAGTAATTTCATATATTGCAGAAATAAAGTTACAATCCATCACACAGAGGTTTACATACCAAGTATCCTCAAAACAAACAGATCCAATCAAATATAAATGTAAGAACATGTGGCCTGGTGTTCCCAGTTACAGACAATCTGAAATACTTTATTATTTCTATATATCTATACTTGCAAAAACATATCTATGTTTTTGCAATTCAGAAAAACTGTAAGATAAGTTTATTTTTTAGGGAGGGTTTTTGTGTACTAGACTAACCTTTAGTTGGTGACATGTATTTATTTCTTTATACCATGAGGAAATGTTTTCACCATTATTCTGTCATCAGATAACAAATTGAATTAGTTCCAACATTTTGACTGAGGTTTTTGTCTGACCTTAGCAGGCACAGGCCGTTAGTAAAATTACGTACAGCTATTCTAAGACTGTCACAGATTCCTAATAGCTCATTCAATGCAATTGTGTAGTCTTAATCTCTGTATGAAAAGGTTTTGGACTTCATATATAAAATTAGATCCACAAACTAAACATACGTCAGGTTTTAACACTTTCCGAGAGACTGCAGGCAATGCTGTTTTTGACTAATTAAACTCAAACTCTGCAATGTGATTTTGTCTTTCATCAGTTTCCCAGCAAGAAACTACGGCACACACGGTCTCAACACCACTCCCCCCTGTTAAAGGAGAACCATTGCCCATTCCTGTTCCATATAATAATCTGCAGTATCTGCCCGCAGGAGATTTCCCTAGCTGGTCCGAAATTGCCAACCAACTGTATATAGGAACCAAAATTCCTATCTTCTGCAACATATTCTGGGTAGGATTTAACTTACCCAGTTTAATCATAATACAATGTATTGATTACATGTTGTTAATTGACTGTAAATGTACTGTAAAATACCTTTGTGACTGCTGGTGCATCCAGACAGTATGCCGGTCCTTTCCGGTCTTAATCTGTCAAAGTTCTCAGACATCCTAGCTGCATCCTATTCAAAGGCATTTAGCTATTTTCTGCAGCTTCCTCATTCCCATCCATGCCAGGATTCGTACAGTCTTCCCAAATGAGAGCTCCGAGCCAGAGCTTCGGGAACATCGTGATGCAAAAGGATAAGTGAAGAACCAGTGTTTCATTGTTTCCTCGGGATCAAGCAAGGAATGTGGACGATTAATGGAAAAAAAGTGTTTCCACGTTTCCTTGGGATCAAGCAAATAATGTGGTCAATGTGAAATGCTATTGGAACAAATTTTTTAGGTCAATTCGTTCAATCCATGCAGCGGTTTCCAAGGTACCTGGAAGGCATTGCAACCCTAAGTATGTTCCAATAGTCTGATGATATCAGTCCAAAAGTAATGAAGTTTAAATGGTATGTGTCGCAAGGGCTTTTTGACTCACTGAAATGAGCATTCACAGCATAAAACCTATTAACATGTTTTTCTTCTGTTTTCGCTCCACACACTCATTCCCTGTTTGTAGACTGGTGTCATACGGAGGGACTGCTGGAAAATGCTGTGTCCACATCCCGATTATTTAAACATCCATTACTTCATCAAACATTTACTTGAAATCTGACTCACACACCCAGTGCTCTGAGCCCATTAGTGCGCTAATGGTACTGTTAAAAGTAACAAGAGAGGTTGAGTTCTCAAACAGGTCTTCAAGCAGCTGCATACAACTATCATCAAACCCCAAATGTATACACATACGCTAATGGTACATACATCACACATGTGACAGTGTCTCTTCCTGTCACCCTCTTTAACATTTTCTTCCTTGAGTTGAGTCCTTCTGTGTGTTGTCCTTTCAAGGCAGGACACAGTGGCTAAAGCTCAGGACAGTAGAGATTGACTTGGCCCATGGTTTGGAGTGATTGTTTTACTACCGATCACATCCTACTTGAGACTGAGGGCAGATCACTTTCATGTGAGTTAAACGAAATAATTTCCCTTTCTATTTGTAGGACCCTTGCATGTCATGGTCCCACTTTAGCCCCATTGCAGACGAAATGTGAGGTTTGTTTCCACAAGATGCTCTGGAGCAGTAAGGCTTGAAATTATGAGTGTGTGTCTATTGTGTTATCTCCTCAAACCTTAGAGTCTTTCATTATTGGAGAAGGAATTGTGTGTTGTCCGGGCTGTTTTGTTCCAACTCGGAATTGTGTGAGTGAGTTTAAGTACATATTTCTACACCAAGGACTAGCTTTTACATTTTTTGCTTAGCCCGGACAAGAATTGTTTATGAAAGCTGCTACAACAGAAATGTGAAACATCAGTGCATGACTGTCACAGAAATGTGAAACATCAGTGCATGACTGTCACAGAACGTGAGCCCGAATCACCAGCTGAGGGTTGATCATGTTAACCAAACCTATATTTAGTTACCATAAACGTTGTGTGAAGATGAACCTACATGTTTGAAAAATTTGTAATAAATAATTGCCTTCTACTGGAGTCATACCTTTTAGCTGCTATCTACTGAGATACTCAAAGCACTTACCTCATCCTCCACCAATGAATAGCACCCACAATCTTGACATTAGGAAGCACTACCAAGTGCGAGTCAGTGTTTCAAAATGTTTAGACCTTGTAGAAGTCAGAGGTTATATGAAGCAGTCCAATGCTTTGAAACTGCGGCAATACACTTGAGGAGAAAGACTCCAAGTAAATTCTGTTTCCAAGCTTTGATGTCCATGCGTAACTCATACTGGGTTGGAAACTGGTCATCTCACATCACTTTTCAGAAATCTTGTTTTCATTTAAAACTGATGTCATCGGGTATGGTTTATTTGCACATATATTATGAGGATGCTGGCAATATTTCTGATAGAGTAACCATTTCCTTGTCAAAAACGTTCATCTGAATATGTTTTACATTTCTCATATGGCGAAAACACCATATATGGATGTTTCATTTTGTTTAAAGTCAAGGTAAAACATTTTACAATATTCACCTATAACAAATTTCAATAAAATGTATCTCTTCTGCAGCATTCTAAAAAGCCCTCATCAGTTCTGTATAAAGCTTGTCACTGGTAAATACTTCCCTGAGAACTTTTCCTCCTTTGTTTCATTTTTCCACTGCTGTAGCTGACTTCGCCAGTCAGGGCTTGTGGCAATTTAGCATCTATTTTCCTGCTAATGGCTTATCTACTCTGTTTTCAAACACTCTTAAAGACACTTAATCCACTCCCAATCTGCAGATCTGTTGGGATGTTACCGACTAGCCACGGTGCTGAAGGATCCAAAGGAACGCGAGATTCCTGCGGAGAAGAGAGACGGATGAGTTATCTGAGGTCAGCGAGGAGGGAAATGTGTGAACAGTAAAAACATTCCACCTTCCTGGGGACTGAGTCACAGGCACTAGTATCAGAACCTGGCAGACAGTAGAGTGACCAAATACAGCTGGGATTAATGGGGACTGATTGACCCAAGAACAGACGGGAGATTTGTGCTGGAGTAAGGAATTAGATTATAACCCCATGCCAATATCCACCCAGGGAATGTAGTAAGAATACAAACTTTCAGGAAAGAAACTGAGCATATGTCAGCATATTGTTAATGTACACAAAGGCTTATGTCAAGTCAACAAAGATAGTAAGTATATGTGGAATATTTTTGTGAGCACAAGTACAGCTGTTGTTTAAAGATAAGATATTGAATTATTTGTTGTTCTAACGGATCAAACTACATTCGAATCAAGGTCAGTGTGCGCTCTGTCAGTGGATTGCGTGAAAGTTAGTTGAGTAATGCGTGAGAATGAAGATATGCATTATTATGAAAAGTCTGATTCATATAATAGTTTCACCCAATTCGTTCTCAATTAAATCAGTTGACCTAGTTACAATAATACATATGAAATTAGGTTTAAGCATATCTCAAAAACAAAAGTAAATACTTATTTTCTATCTACAGTTATACTTTTCTTGAACTGCAGTCTTTTTTTAAGAGCTTGAACATTAAATACAAACTAAATGTTATTACAAACTAAGGCCCCCATGCCCCCACAGGTCATTTTGTCTGCAAATAAATAATTAAACTCAATGAATTCATTGCAAACCTTTTAATTCAATATGATTGTGTTTCTGCATACATGGTAGCTGGTGGTCAAGTACAGGACTCATAGGAAGCAATTTGTTAGTTTGAACAAGCAAGCTTTGTAGCCTATTGACCCTTTCTTGAAGAATCAATTAAATGAACACATTAGAGTGTGGCTGTAACACTACAGCCACCAAAAAATAAAGTTAGATTTAGGTAACTAATATACGTTTTCAATATCCCACCTTTAGAACTAGCTATCCAGAGCCAATTCAGGCTATCAATAAAGCAGCATTTAATTCCATAGATAACATGAACACAAATATTAAAGCTTGAAAGTAGTTGGATGGATGCGATACAGGGGACCGGGCCATCACAAGCCACCAAACAGCTTGACTGTGCTTTGGCATATATATTACAAGTGTCTGGAACAATTGGATGGATGCAATATCAGTGTTCCATGATAAACGTTTGGTGGAATAAGGGGTTTATAAACTGTAACCCGTCCAAAGCAGATTATGTATGTTTCTCAGACATTCGTGCCAACAAATCTTTAGCCACGGTTTATAAATGAAGCTTCTGACAAACATGCACCAGCAACTACCCAAGTCCCTGAAATTTATTTTGTTATTCATCGCTGACAAAATAATAGGAAACCTTGATTTTTAAACAGGACCCAAAATATAATTGGATGTTAATTGCTTAAATCTCAAACAACCACACCTGATTTCAACATACTTGTATCCGGGCTTAACTCATGTGTTTCTTGCATTTATGCAATTATCTTTTCATTACTTGACAACCTATCATATGCCTGTCTAAACTAGCAGGTTCTAACTCTGGGTCAGTTATTACGGTGTTAAGACATCTCCAACAATGGAAGTGCCTTCAAAATGTATTTAGACTCCCTCACTTTCTTCAGATTATGTTATAGAAATCAACCTAAACACAATTCCACATGACAAATGGGTTTAAAGGTATTGAAAAACTAAAATATCCTCTGTACATAGGCATTCAGACCCTTTGCCATGACACTACAATATAAGGTCAGATGCATCATGTAAACATCCTTACAAACCTGATTTAAAGGTATTCAATCTTTATTTAACGAGGTACATTACTTGGGAACCATTTTGAATTTCTACCCAACATGGTTGTTCAATTGAACGTAACGAATACATGTGACCAAAGCGGACCACGCTGATTCAGAAAAGAATGAGGAACACAAGCTACATTGATTTTTAATGTGGCCTTCACTATCAGATTTTATGGCAATTGTCCAATTGTTAGAGAATAAACTTTGTGTGCTTAGAGCAAGGCTTCAATCATAAGAGAACGTGAGAGAATGCCTTGCCTTTGTTCTCAATGAGAAAAAGCTGGAGAACTGAACGGTTCTCTATCGACCATCTTGACCGAACGGCTGCATCTGGTAAGAACGCTCAAAAAACTGCATACCAATAGAAAACAACATGAACTAACTCACTCGGATGTAGCTTTTATCATTGCAGAAGATTTTAATCAAGAAATATCAAACATATAATAGCAAAATATCATCAACACATATGATGCCCCACTAAATACCCTGGACCATGTGTAAGTCTACATTTGTAAACCTGGACCATGTATACACCTACAGCCATTCCGTGGCCCCCATTCAGCCAGTAGGTTCATGTTACCCTATTCCTCCAACTTGAGAGTGCCACCCACATTTGAGACAGTAAAGTGATAGACAGCGGAAGCAGAATATATGGCTGCTTTAAGATTACAGACTGGAACATACAGACACCCACATTAGAAGTGCCTTCGAAAAGTATTCAGACTCGTTTACTTTCTTCTGATTTAGTTGTGTTATATACTTATATAAAAATATGATATAGGTAATGGGGAGAACACGTATTTGATACACTGACGATTTTGTAGGTTTTCCTACTTACAAAGCATGCAGAGGTCTGTATTTTTTATCATAGGTACACTTCAACTGTGAGAGACGGAATCTAAAACAAAAATTTAGAAAATCACATTGTATGATTTTTAAGTGATTCATTTGCATTTTATTGCATGGCATAAGTATTTGATACATCAGAAAAGCAGAACTTAATATTTGGTACAGAAACCTTTGTTTGCAATTACAGAGATCATACGTTTCCTGTAGTTCTTGACCAGGTTTGCACACACTGCAGCAGGGATTTTGGCCCACTCCTCCATACAGACCTTCTACAGATCCTTCTCCAGCTGTTGCTGGGCAATACGGACTTTCAGCTCCCTCCAAAGATTTTCTATTGGGTTCAGGTCTGGAGACTGGCTAGGCCACTCCAGGACCTTGAAATGCTTCTTACGGAGCCACTCCTTAGTTGCCCTGGCTGTGTGTTTTGGGTCGTTGTCATGCTGGAAGACCCAGCCACGGCCCATCTTCAATGCTCTTACTGAGGGAAGGAAGTTGTGGGCCAAGATCTCACAATACATGGCACCATCCATCCTCCCCTTCATGCGGTGCAGTCGTTCTGTCCCCTTTGCAGAAAAGCATCCCCAAAGAATGATGTTTCCACCTCCATTCTTCACGGTTGGGATGGTGTTCTTGGGGTTGTACTCGTCCTTCTCCTTCCTCCAAACACGGCGAGTGGAGTTTAGACCAAAAAGCTCTATTTTTGTCTCATCAGACCACATGACCTTCTCCCATTCCTCCTCTGGGAGAGGATGGTCATTGGCAAACTTCAGATGGGTCTGGATATGAGCTGGCTTGAGCAGGGGGACCTTGCGTGTGCTGCAGGATTTTAATCCATGACTGCGTAGTGTGTTACTAATGGTTTTCTTTGAGACTTTGGTCCCAGCTCTTTTCAGGTCATTGACCAGGTCCTGCCATGTAGTTCTGAGCTGACCCCTTACCTTCCTCATGATCATTGATGCCCCACAAGGTGAGATCTTGCATGGAGCCCCAGACCGAGGGTGATTGACCGTCATCTTGAACTTCTTCCATTTTCTAATAATTGGGCCAACAGTTGTTGCCTTCTCACCAAGCTGCTTGCCTATTGTCCTGTAGCCCATCCCAGCCTTGTGCAGGTCTACAATTTTTATTACTGATTAAATTCAAAATGTGATCAAACACATTACCTCATAACGAAAAAAGCAAAAGACCCTTTTATGAAAAATATGTAAAGAAAAATATTTAAATATCTCATGTACATAGATATTTAGAACCTTTGCCATGACACTCCTAATTAATATCAGATGCATCCTGTGTCCTTTGATCATCCTTGATTTATTTAACCATCTAAGTCACTTGAGATCCTTTTCTCAGTTTTTAATGATGACCTGGCCAAAAGTTTGCAAAATAAAGACAGAATTGCATACAGTGGAGGAAAAAAGTATCTAATCCCCTGCTGATTTCGTACATTTGCCCACTGAAAAAGAAGGTTTATTTGAACAGTGAGAGCCAAAGAACAACAAACAAAATCCAGAAAAACGCATTTCCAATAAGTTATACATTGATTTGCATTTTACTCAGTGAAATGCTTTTGCTTAACTGTCCAAGTTATAATTATAGCCTAGTGTCCGTGACCTGAGAGGATTGCTGGGCAAGTTAATCACTGTTTTATGTTAACTCAGTAACAGCTTGCCAACCAAAAGGCTGACAAGATCCACCTGAATCCCCACCTAAACAACAAAGTTCAACTGGGCCCACAGAAATGCAGTCTTGCTCTCACCCATACAAGCACAAAAACACACACCTTCTGTGTCAATTGTTATGTGTTATCGTGCGTATGCACCTGCCAGGAGGTCCGCCTCACGCCGCCATCTCAGGCAAGCAGGTTGAAGGAGGTTCAGGACCGTGGAGAGCACCTCTAGGGAAGCAACAGCTGGCAGAATGGCGCTGCTAAATGCAACCCGGCTCATCAGCCCCAACGAGATACAGCTGCAAGCAATTAAGCCTTGTTGAAGCGGGAATGGAAGAAGCACCCGGAGAGGTAGGGCTGAGAGGGACTAATGTTGCCAATACACAGACTGTGGAAAAACCCTTGGGATGAGGCAGACGTCATTTATTTCATATATTCGAGAAATCTGCATTGCATTTTGTCTACCACATGCTATTAATTCTTTTGACTTGTGCGAACACCATAGAATAGCACTTCAAAAATTAAGTTTTCCAGTTATATATTACAGGATATGGCAACAAAGCTGAATGCCTCCTAACTTTCAGTGAGTGAAATATGAATTTCTCCCGAAGATGTATTTAGAATTTTTTTTCTTACATTGTTGCCTCAAATTAATCGCAATTTTATGAATCTCTGGTGAGGTCTGTCTTTTGGTCTCAGAAATATCACATTGCATACAATGTTTGCAAAGGAGTTTTTCCTGGTTTGCCAACTGCTAGAACTGTCAGAGCAGAAACACCGGTATCTCACACAGCAGTTTACTATATCCCTGCAGAACCTCTCCCAGCACCTGGCTGCCCAGACGAACGGGTGTTGCGTAGTAAATAGCACGACGTAGAGGAGGTCAACGAGGTGTATCAGAAGGGTGAGTAGCTGGCGACGTCCAACCGTGATTTGTTCCTACAGGTCGTGTGACAGTGCTCTTTCTAACGGGAGCCGCTGGAGGACGATAATTTCAAGTGTTGCTGGTAGCAAGCCCTGGTGGTGGTCGGGGGACTGGGCACAGAAGGAAGACTCCTGGTTGCTTACATTTTGTTACATAATGGCCTGTGGGAAGGTGGTAAGGGGAAGACGTTGAGGTCCTGGGGGCACCATTTACCAATAGGGAGGGTATCCTGGCGCTGGCAAAGGCCTGTCCCCTTGCTGGTGTCCCAGAATAACCTGGAGTGGGTACAGGATCCTTTTCATTGGCTGGGAGTGGAAGCGGGGGTCTATGACTTCTGTCGACACTGTCAAGTTTGCCAGATGTCGACCTTCACCCGCGCTACTGGTGCCACTCCCCATAATTTAAGCACCCTTTAAGAAGATTGGCATGGACCTCATCTGCCCGTGGTCAACAGTATATCTTGGTGATGATGGACTATGCAACTTGGTACCCTAATGCCGTTCCCATTGCCTGGGAGCTGAGCCCTTCATGTACCACCCATCAGACAGACAGATTGGTCCAACACTTCAACCAGATGCTGAAAAAGATGGTCATATGTGCTCTTCGGTTGAGGTGAAATCTACCAGGCCTCCACAGCCCCTTCAAGCTTCTGCATGGCAGGTGACCTTTGGAATTGCTCGACATGACCAAGTAGGCCTGGGAACAACAACCATGTCCCATTGCAGGGTATTTTTGTATTTACAAAGTTTATTCATATCGCATTAGTGGGGGAAAATATATAACCATGTTCTCCCTAAGTGAAATATTTGTGTGAATAGAGAGACAGTCAAACAATCAAACAATCAACATCATTCTTCTTTAAAACCAAATGTTTTTAATGCTTTACAGCACTGTCGGATTAAATAAGGAAGTAACTAAAGATGGGGCTTTGACAAGATGACCAGAGGCATGAACATTTTGCTGCCTTCCAAGATTCAAAATCTCCAATTTTGTAAATACAGTGCATCCGGAAAGTAATATAAACATGTTTATAATTATTCACAGCTCAATACTTTGTTGAGGCACCTTTGGCAGCAATTACAGCCTCAAGTATTGTTGATTATGATGCTACAAGCCTGGCACACTTATTTTTGGGCAGTTTCTTCCATTCTTCTTTGCAGGACCTCTCAAGCTCAGGTTGGATGGGGAGTGTCGGTTCACAGCCATTTTCAGATCACTCTAGAGAGCCACTCCTTTGTAACCTTGGCTGTGTGCTTAGGGTCGTTGTCCTGTTGGAATAGCGCTCTGGAGCATGTTTCCATCAAGGATGTCTCTGTACATTGCTGCATTCATCTTTCCCTTGATCCTGACAAGTCTCCCAGTACCTACTGCTGAAAAACATCCCCACAGCATGATCCTGCCACCACCATGCTTCACTGTAGAGATGGTATTGGCCAGGTGATGAGCGCTGCCTGGTTTCCAACTCAGTGACCAACTCAAGGAAGAGTCCTGGTGGTTCCAATCTTCTTCCATTTACAGATGATGGAGGCCACTGTGCTCATTGGGACCTTCAATGCTGCAGAAATATTTCTGTACCCTTCCCCAGATCTGTGCCTTGATGCCACCTCTATCGAAAGTCCCTTTTCAGAATCGATTCCCCGTCTGCACATCGAATACGGAGACCTGATTAAGAGGTTCTCAGAGAAAAAAGCCACCCAACTACCGTCGCATCGCAGCAGAGACAGCGCCATCGAGCTGCTGGAAGGCACCCCACTGCCACAAGGTTGAGTGTACCCCCTGTCATATTCTGAGACGCAAGCCATGGAGCAGTATGTACAGGAAATGATGCAGCAGGGTTTTGTGCGGCGCTCTGTGTCCCCGGCCGCGTCTAGTTTCTTTTTCATTAAGAAGAAAAACAGAGGCCTTCGCCCCTGTATGGACTATCGGGCTCTCAACCAGATTTCAGTCAATTACAGGTACTCACTCTCCCTCATTGAGCCCAGCATTGAGCGGTTGCATGGCACGTGGTATTTAAAAAAATTGCACCTTCGTAGTGCCTACAACCTCATTCGCATACGCCAGGGCGTCAAGTGGCAAATCGCGTTCTGTATGCCTACAGGACACTATGAGTACCTTGTAATGCCGTTTGGTCTCTCGAATGCACCATTGATAGTCCAGGCCTTTGTAAACAAGGTGTTCCGAGACCTGATAGGAAGGTATGTCTTAGTCTATATCAACGACATTCTCGTTTATGCAGTCAGGAAATGGCCTATTCCCTCTGAGAGGTAGGGTTTGCAGAGGTTTCTGGGGTTTGCTAATTACTACCGTTGATTCATTTGCAATTTCAGTTGTGTTGCAGCTCTTCTTACCACCCTTCTCCGAGGCAGTTTGGTCAAGCTGCGCTGGACACCGGAGGCTGAGGGGGCGTTTCGAGCTCTCAAGGAACGCTTTACCACCACACCCATCTTTCGGCAGCCCAACGCTGAGAGACCTTTTGTGGTTGAGGTGGACGCGTCTATGGGAGCCATGGCTGTTTCCGTGCGTCTCTTTCTCCTACAAACCTAACCCTGCAGAGCGCAATTATGACATGGGGGATGGGGAATTGCTGGTGGTGAAGAAGGCCCTGGAGCATTGGCGGCAATGGTTGGAGGGTTCCAAACACCCCTTCCTCGTTTCAACTGATCACAAGAACCTTGAGTATATTCGCATGGCGAAAAGGTTCAACCCCCGACAGGCTCAACGGGCTATGCTTTTCTCACACTTTTTTCACGCTTCTCAGAGCACCCCCGGCCCCCCTCAACCTGGAAGGGGTGGTGGCCTATCGGGTGAGGACTATTTTGGCTTCCCGTAGGAGGCGTGGTTGACTGCAGTACCTCGTGGACTGGGAGGGGTATGGCCTGGAGGAGCAGACCTGGGAGGGAGCAGGGGATATCCTCAACCGTTCCCTGTTATTGGACTTCCATTGGCATCACCCGTATCGCCCTGCCCGAGAGCTAGAGGTAGACCACGAGGGGGCGGTAAACGCGCTTCGGGAACCGCGCCTGAGAGGGGGGCTCTGTTAAGCGGTCACGGGAACCTCCCGCATCACTGCCGCATTCAGCCTCTCAGGCGTGCCATCACTCTTGTTTGGTTTTTGGGTTGTCTTTGTTGGTGATTGTTTTCAAAGTAGCAAGCGTAAAGGGCGAGCCTAACTTTTCTATGCCCTACCTTTTTGTTAAAACCTTTACGGTGCGCCTTTGTTTTTGTTTCAGTACCTTTTGAGAATTAAAGCATTTTTTCCATTATTACCAACCACTGTGTCCTTGCATCTGCATCCGAACACTCCGAGCACCCCAGCCGTTGCACTGCTACAGGCAGTAATCTGATTTTCTGGTTTTAGATAGCCATGAGACAGCTCCACAATATGGATCTTAGTCAACAGCATACTGACCAAACAAACATCAGCAATCAGATATATTGCAGTTTTATTAAAAAGTAAATGTGCTTAATAGGCAAGGCAAGTTGAAAGAACACAAACTCAAATGATTTCCCCAAATCAAATGAGGTAGATGCAATTGTTAATTTGTTATATTTTTGACAAGATTACAATAAACGGTTGTTCAGATTGGACAATGTCCAGATATATGTATACACTAAAATAAAAAACCTTTGCAACAAATTCAAGATTGCTAGGGGACTATAGGACTAGAGACAGTGGTGAAAATGGAATAAGTCCAGGCTAGAGTAACAATAACTTCGATAAATAGGATCATGTTAATCGAATCACAAACCAAACCCACATGCAGACACGACAGTTTTAAATAATTGCATTTCCCAACAAGTTGACCATATCCATTTAATTATAGGTTTATTATAGGGTGTTGGTAAATAAATTGAATGTTCAACATGATTGATAGTAAATCAGTTCTAGGATGCTCAAAATGGATGCTAGGATGATGTAAATAAAAGGTTTTGTTCCACCATTTAACCCATGTTTTTTAAAGTGATTCACAATACTTCTACAGGGTACGAATGAAATGTCACTGCGGCCATTGTTAAAAAAAAAAAATCGTAATATCCGAACAGCTTCTTAACTCTGTGTGGGGTGTGTAAAATATTACGGCACATTACTTTCTTTTTTACCAATCTACTACCACTATGGGATTTGTGCAGAAACAGACTATTCACTTTCAAGCTATCAATGACAATATATGCTCAGTCAACTTATCTTGGAAAAGAAAGTAGAAATCATAGCTGTGTTTATGGTGTGGTGGTCTCTGAATAGTTTACTTTAATTTTACAGTGTGTGTGGTGTCTGACCTTCATGTCTCTTGAGAGGAAATCCAGTGTGGCCCAAGCAGTATCTCATCCTCCAAGTAACAAGTATTTGGATGTATTTTGTCAAAGTTACGTCTGTTTTTGCTTACTTAAACTTTGTGCTAGCAGTTGTGTTATAGAAAATGTGCATGCTTGTTCATATTAATATTCTGTCTGCTGTGATACATATTAGTTACACTATATAATCAGAGAACAAAACAGTACCGGTACTTAGTGTTTCTCAGCCACAGTCCTTCAAAATAAACAGCTGGTAACAATGGCAGTATTTTTCATAAAAGGTATTTTTACTAGCCTCCCACAGCCACCTGTTGGATTCTGTCCATCTGATCCATGAACAAAATCATAAAACCGGAATTGAGGACTGAACTCTTCTTATTGCCAAGGTCCAATATGTTGATCTTCTTTAGGTCTTACATGTTCCCCAATAATTACACAGTTAACACAGTCTTCTTTGCCAGAACACATAGGAGGCAGTCAGTGATTGTAGCTAACCATTACATGGTCTATACGTCTGTATACATTTATCCTACATAATACTCTTGTATAGTATGTTCCAACAACAGTCTATGCATAGAATCCATGATAGTCACATGTACAGTTCATAGCAGGAGGTATGAACAGGATGTGTGGATAGGATGTGTGGGGCAGTTTTGCGCATCACATGTCCTACCTATTTTCCTTTGTTCAGCTGTCAGTCAGCACTTCTGACTGAAGAGCTAATTAACTCCATGGGTAGCTGCATTTTATGTCCCCGGACATTGCAGAAGTGTACCCTACAACTCTATTTACTAATTAAAATGATATTATTTTATGTGATTGCTTTTAAATGTTAGGCAAGACATTCACTCAATAATTATGTCTAAGCACTGTGCTGTTTGCCATAAATGCTTCAGACAAACCGATTTATAAGGAACTGTTTGGATCTAAGAAAAAAGTAATAGTAAATATATTTTTAAAGATAGTTGATTCATTAGAGAATTATGTAGTGCAATTCTGTAGAACTGTTTAACTGGTTCTTGCTCTTCCTAAGAATTTCAAGGAGAGGAAGGGGGCTGTGCCATAACAGGCTGTGAACTCCCTCTCAACGTAGGGCTTTCATTAGGCTGCATTTTATTTCCCCTGACATTTGAGAAGGGTACCAGAAACATTTACCCTACAACTCTATTAACCAATTAAAATGATTTTATGTGATTGCTTTTAAATGTTAGGCAAGACATTCACCTGATAATAATTATGTCTAAGCACTGTGCTGTTTGCCATGAACGCTTCAGAAACAGGTAACATTTGGTTGATATCAATTGGGAATTATGTAAAGTGCAATTCTCTAGAATATTTACTGAACTGTTTTCAACTGGTTCTGGCCCTTACTAGGAATTGAGGAGGGAGGGGCGGTAACATAATAGCCCCTGTGTCACGTTGTCACCCGAGTCTGCCCCCTCTGGTCGACGACGGTTGGCATCACCGGACTACTGAGCCTAGAGCGCAACTTCACGGGAGGCGTGAAGGGGGCTCCTTGCACACCTGAGTTCCATTGACAATTTAGCCTAGTATTTAGATCCTGCACGGATGTTTTACAGTGTCGATGATTAATGCCAGGAAGCAGATCACTCTGTGTGTTGCTACTCATTTCAAATTAGCTTTGTATGACCGCTTTCTTTTGTTTATATTACTGTGAGGCAGTGTAAAGCTCAGCCTTTTGTTTGGTTAATGGAAGTGTGTGATCAGTATTGCTTTTATGTTTGTGTGGAATCCCGGATTCTCATAACACTTGTTTCAAACCTGCAGTTATGTCTGTGCGCGTGCTTCCCTTCACCACAATCTACATACACCCTGAACCTCCTCTCAATCTAGGGCTTTTGTTAGGCTGCATTCTATTTCCCCGGAAATTTTAGAAGTGTACCAGACACATTACCCTTCAACTCTATTAAAATGATATTGTGTTATGTGATTGCTGTAAAAAAACATTCACCCCTATAAAAATAAGTACAAAATGATGTTCTGATGATATATCAGCAAGGGTGCCATTTTGGATGGGCAGTCCCCACTAATGTTTAGGCACAACTTACATTTATTCAACAGTATGTAAAAAAAAAAATATCCTTGCTTTCAAAATGTCCACTACACTAAGGGTTAACCCCCTGTTGCTTTTCTCAGCAGTTTGTTAGGTGGTTGTATGAATTTCATCACAGCAACTCACAATGTGACTCAGTAGTGTGTATGGCCCACACAAACATGTGTGCACCACTAACAACATCTGGAAATGCTCCTGATGAGACCCAGACCTGGACATGTTTTAGGCATAAAACTATACATAAATCAGGCTATAAATTATATATGAACAAACCCCTCTGTAAATACCTTTAGAATATAGATAGGAATACAAATGGAAAGTTTGATGTATGTAAGTGCTACTGAAGTGGAGATTTCTGGCTCAGAGTATGAGTAAAAACAAATTTTTAGAAAACAGACTTATTGTATAAATTATTGTATAATTCCATGATTTATTTTGGGAAACCACTATTTACAGACACAAAATCTTATCAAATCCTTAGCAACAACAATAGAGAACATCTTAAACATATTTAAACTGGTAAATGAGTAACAGCATGGCCTTAGAATCATAGAATCACCGTCACACATATACACGCATACACTGCCACTTGTACTACTGCCACCCTAGTTTGTTGTATGTCCATCCTGCATATTACTGCCTAGTTACCAATTCATGTTTACAGCCTAGTTTACAGCCTAGTTATCCATGCCTGCTCCATATTTAGGTCCCTCATCCATTTCCTGATGCTTTTTCATTTTTTTGCAGTGCATAGACTCCTGCGCATATGAATTACACTGGCGGTAACTGAGATCCTGAACATATCAGTTTCCTTCATTGCACCTATAGTAACAACTGTGCTTTGAAGCCACAACCTCTCCATAACAGTTTGCATGGCAGAGACACCTTAATTAAAAGTGGAGTTGGCCATACTTGCTGCTGTCTCAATCCTGTC